>CM039516.1:13228626-13478022 GCA_022432975.1 Begonia masoniana
AAAAAAAAAAAAAAAAAAATCACTTAAATAACTTGGTGCCATTAGTAAATTTCAGAATAATATTATTCAAATCTTCGTTTTTGCTTTTAAGCTCATCTATCTCCTTGACATGCAGATTACACTCCTTAGCATGCTTTTCTACCAGGTTTGCATTTTCCTTCTTTAAGGAGTTGTACTTAGATTTAAGCATACTATACTGTTTAACTAAGTCATTAAAGGCATCTATTAGATCACCCTCATCATTATCACTGTCACATGAAGAATGAATTACCTCATTTTCATGTGCCATGAAGCACAGATTGGCGACTTCCTCATCTTCTGAAGAAGAGTCACTTTCACTGTTATCCCAAGTGGCCTTTATTGCCCTCTTTTTGAATTTCTTGGGGGCTTTACCTTGTGGACAATCGACCTTCATGTGACCTGGCTTTCCACCCCCAAAGCAGGTAATCTCCTTGTCTTTAGGTTGCCTTTCATTCCTGGGAAAACTTCTCCCATGCAGCTTCTTCCTTTGGAGAAACTTGCTGAATCTCTTAGTAATGAGAGCTATATCCTCATCATCATCTTCTTCTTCTTCCTCAGATACTTCATGTTTACTGGAGGACGCTTTCAGAGCAATATCCTTTTTTTTGTAGCATCTTTTTCCTTGAGGTCCTCCTTCTCGTTTGACCTCATTGTGATCTCATGCGTCATGAGTGATCCAATGAGCTCCTCAAGTTTTAGAACTTTGAGATCCTTTGCTTCCTGAATGGCAGTCACCTTCGGTTGCCAACTTCTTGGAAGACATCTGAGAATCTTCCTGACCTGTTCTTCACTAGAGTAGGATTTACCAAGAGCTTTTAAACCATTAGTTATGTTAGTAAATCTTGTAAACATAGAAGAAACAGATTCATCCTTAGGCATAGAAAATAGCTCATACTCATGTATAAGCATATTCAGTTTGCTCTCTTTCACTTGATTTGTGCCTTCGTGTGTGATCTCTAAAAGGCGCCAAATCTCTTGAGCGCTCTCACACCCTTGTACTCTATTAAATTCATCTCTATTTAGAGCACAGTACAGAGTGTTTATTGTCTTGGCATTTAGGCTCAGATTTCTTTTGTCAGAATTTGTTAATTCATGAAACTCTTTAGGAATATTGATTCCATTATCAGTCTTCATGGCCTTAAAAGGGCCATTCTCTATTAAGTTCCAGATCTCATAATCCATGGCTTGAACGAATATTCTCATTCTTGCCTTCCAGTATACTTTTACACAATAGTAAGTAGGTAGTTGTTCAGCACAAACTACACTCTCTCAGAGATTGAATCTCAAGTTTTGAATCAGAGAGATGTAGAAGAAAAATACAGAGTGATTACAAGAGTTTTCTCGTTAGGGTTCGAAGATTAATTTCAGCAAAAGTTATTTCTCCCAAGCTTCTTTTTCCCTTAAATACTTTGTCTGTAATCGGCTCTCTTCATTGAATACTTCTTTCTGCATATGGAAATATATTACCGTTGGAGAAGCATCCTTACTTAGACAGCTAGTCGTTGCGTTCTGAAGTTGCTTTCGTGCTTCGCCATTAGTGGACAGGAGTTAAAGCTCTGGATGAATTTTGCTATTGCTTCGCTGTAAATTTGAATTCTGGCGGAAGATACTGTACACCGAAAGATGCAACTTTAAAAACGCTGAACCACCATAGGTGGATGTAGCTTTACATTGCTTGAACCGGTATCGGTAGAAGTCTTCAAAATTTCATCGGTGGAACTTGAACTTTGTCGTCTAGCTATCGGAGGATGTAATCGTTGTCGTGTAGCTATCGAAAGATGAAATCTTTGGAAGACTTTGAAGCACCAGCGGTAGATGTAATTCTTTGTCATTTAGCTGGCGGAGAAGTCTTCTTCAAAGCGCCAGCGGTGGATGTAGTTCTTGTCGTTTAGCTAGCGGAAGATGTAAATTTTGCTTTGTCGTTTAGCGAGTGGCAGATGTAAGCTTTTCTTTGAAATGCTCCGCCTTAGAATGCCAACGGTATATGTGGATTTTGTCGTTTAGCTGGCGGTGGATGTGGCCTTTGAATGCCACCGGTAGATGTAAACTTTTCTTTGCCATCAGTGGATATACAATATAAAAACAATTTCAGCCCTGTTTTTCTGAACACTCAAACAGATTTATTAGACAACTAAAATACCCTTTTCAAAGGGCATTTCCAGATAAATGCAAATAACAAAATTATTTATTTATTCATTAATCTCATACATTTAATATAATAATCAGCTTATTATTCTCAGTAACATAATCTTAATCAAATTACATTACTTAAAAACACATCATTAAAAAACATCGTTAGACTTAAACATAATTTAAGTCAACAGTGACTAAAAAATAAATTGCCGATATTTTCACCAAGGCATGGTGTAAGGTTTGAAGAGCTGAGGTCTGCCCTAGGCCTTTGTGTTATGTAAGTTGTTTATTGTTTTCATTTAATTTAAAAATAAAAAATAAAATAAAATAAAATAAATCGCCACTTGCTTTAGGCGTTTGTTTTTTATTTTTATTTTTTTGGGCAATCTACTGTGTTTTGCTCACATTATGCAGAAAGTAATCCTTCTTGATACTATGTTGTTCTATGGAACAACACCGTGTGTGACATTAGAAATTCTGTTATCCTTATGAAAATTTGAAGTCAACATTCGATGAAGATTGGAACATCATTACATTATTGAGTTTATTTCTCATTTGATAGTAATCTGAATTTATTTTTAAGAGTCATGAGAAATAGAGTATATTTTGGGACTTATGGAAATTATGAGGATTTTCGGATTTATTTTCTAAAAATAACCTACAAAACTGGGATTTGTATTATCTTGGGATTTAATGTATTTTTATGAGACTTGATTGATAGATTTCAAACGTAAATCAAGGGATTTTCAGAGTACTCTTCTTCTTCTTCTTCTTCTGCATTCCAAAACCTAGGATTTTCTTGTGTTTCTTCACCATGGTTATTTTTTAAGAAGTTTCCGGAGAGTACTTCACAGGCAATGTCCCAGTGCCTGTCACAAAAAATTTGTCGAGCTCAGAAACGACAATGGTGATATACTCTTCACTATCACCGTCGACAAATCCAGTTGCTTTCAAAAGGGAAACTTCAAAAATCGCAGAGGATGCAGTTCCTATTCGACAAGTAGACTCTTCAGGCATCAAAAGGAAGTTTCGAAAATCAAGTGGTGATAAATTTAAAACAAGTGCAGTGCCTCCGAAGGCACCTGACAGGACTAAGATCAATCGAACATCAAAAGGAAAAAGGTCGAGAATCGAGAAGGAAATTTCGTCTGATAGCTCCTGGACCCAAGACGAAGTCATCGAACTTGATACTGATAATGAGGACGAAACCATTAAGGCACCATTAAAGAAATCGACCAAGAACCTTCGGTTGTATTTCAAGAGAGAATCTTTAAAGCCCTGTGCTCCAAAATCCTCAAAGCCCTCTGCTTCCAAATCTTCAAAGCTCTCTGTTTCAAAGACTCAAAAGCCTGTTATTGATAAGACGCCAAAGACAAGTTCCACCAAAACTCCTAAATCCAAAAGACAGAAGTCAGACAAAAGTCCAACTCTAAAAAGCTCTACTCGCTCTAAATTGACAACTCGGGGTGAGTCAAGCACCAATACAAGTAAGTATTCTGATCAAGGTTCTGTTGAAGATTTTAAATCCAAACTACATGCTAGCCCTTGGACAAGTTTTTCAAAAAGAAATATATGGCCCGAAAGAAAAATACATGAAGGAGATTTTACTCAGTGTGAAGCTATAATATATCATCTTATGAGTTTAGGATTGGAAAAAAAATTTCGGGACATAAAGCCATTTGTATGGAAAGTTATTCAGGAATTCTATTACAATTTGGATTCAAATGTGAAAAATCCTACTGATCCAAGTAATGGTCAAGTATATGTTAGATGACATATCTTTAATTTCTCTCCTTCTGTTATTAATGAGTATTTGTGTATCAATATGTCTTATTCTGAAGAATTTGTGCCTGATTATAACAAAATTATTTCTGATATCACTGGGGGTGTTAGACGAATCTGGCCTCATGGAAAGGACTTTCCGGCTTCACAACTGATAGTGAAATATGGAATTCTTCATAAGATTGCCATGAGAAACTGGATGCCTACATCCCATGAGATTGGGTGAATAAGGGAATGACTGCTTTGTTGTTTAAAATTGAAAATTCAATTGCTTTTGACTTTGGAAAATATTTTTTTGATCAAATTATGAAGCATGAAGATGGCAAAAATGAAAGGTTAGCTATTTCGTTTCCTTGTCTTATATATGGTATTCTGTCTGTTCAACGGTCTATTATAAGAGAGAGTGAAGTTTTGTATGTGGACAAAGTGGAAATTCGTATTAGCTACAAACTTCGAATGGGGGAGCGTATAAATGATTTAGAAGGATTTGTAGAACGTCTGCCTATCTCTGAATCAAGAATCGATTCTGCTCTTTTAGCTCGACCTGTTAAATTTTTAGTAGATATGTCTAAATCTATTAACATTCAAATTTCTATTCTTGAGAAACAAAAGTCTGTAATTGTTGAACTACTGAATGACATCTACAAGAAAAATCCTCACATGGAAGCCTCTGGTGATCGAAATGACAAGACGACCGAAACAACAGGTACATCTGGTGTTCCACTTGGTGTCACAGAAAGTGTCCCAGCAAATGTTCCAGAGAATGTTGATGTTTCAGATCCAAATTCTACAATTGTGTTGGTTTCTTCAGATGATCTTATTCATTGAATATTGTTGAACTATTTTTATTTTTGGTTTCTGGATATTTCTTCTATGGATAATCTGCTTGCGTCTAGATATTATATTTTTCGTTATTTGGTTATCTCTTTATGATGCTTATATGGTGATTATCTGGCGATTGATCTTCCTTTATATAACTTTTTATCTTTTTATGGCAAAAATGGAGAGTATTTAGATGATGATTGAAGTATTTTTGATGATGATTGAAGCCATCATCCAGAGGGAATTATTGATTTTATTGATTTTGCCAAAAAATGTCAAAGGGGGAGATCGTAAATGCAAATATATTGCAAATATGTTGGCATTAATTTTTGGCAAATAACATTTATGGAAATAATATTTTATTCTATTGATTTCAAAGTTGGTAATTTGTTTCTTGGGAATCAAGAAATAATCTATTCAATTTATTGATTGGATGGATATTGAAAATCAAGAAGATATTAGTGAAAGTTAAAATGAGGAAACTTGAAGATTAAGGAAAGTAGTTGAAAATCTAGAGGCATTAGTTTTTTTGAAAAACTTTGTTTTGGAAAGCCGATTTGAAAATAATTTGATGAATTATATCAGGTCTTGAGATCACATTAATTATGAGATACTTTCCTAAGTCTTTGGAATTTATATCCAAGTAATTGACGGTACTTTCCTAAAATATCACACGAGGTGTCACTCAACCGATTTAGTGAGATTTGGTTTCTTTATTCTTTGCGGCTTTAAATCTCGATTTGGTATTTGAATTAAACCTTAGATAAGACAGTTACCAATCATATTTAAGCTTTCGTTTCGAAGGAAGCACTGACGGATTTTTCATTATTCTCTAAAGGAGATTTCTTCATTGACAAGCCGTCGCCGTTCTTTCTCTCCCAACGCTTCTGCGTATGAGTTTGTGATTGTTCATTCAGTTCTTGAATGATTATTTTACACTCTCTGTTTATGCTTTGGAATTCATCAATTATTTGAGTGTGTTGATTTATTGCGTCCGAAGACAACGACCTGGTGTTACAGACGATGTTATAGGAAACAATCTTATATATCCTTTATGGAAGCTCAGTCTCAGGAGAAGGCTGCATTGGAACTAATGAGGAGTTCTGTTTATCGACAAGAGGAGCTTGTCATTTTGATCGTGGGCAAGGGGATCTTGTCATACACAGATTCCGGAAGGAGTCATCAACAACAAGGGGATCTTGTTGCTTTTAGATCTCGGGAGAGATAGATCTCAAGTCGAGGAGAGTTCGCAAAAACAGTTTCATTGGAGAAGTTAGGAAGTGACGGCGACAAAGATAAGAGAGAGTCTTTATTTGTTTAAGTTCGTTTGTCTTGTAACTTGGTGAACTCGTGAAATATTTTTATATATGGGCGTGACCCTGGAGACGTAGGCGAATTGTCGAATTGCGTTACCAACCTCATATCTCTTTAATTTTTGCACATTTATAATTGTCAATCATTGTATTAATTATCGGTGTCATACGAAACACTCTGTGTGATATCGCATAACTGATCTTAATCTTTCAACATAGATTAAACTTAAGGGAATTTACATGCAATGTGATCATAATAAGTCTATTTCCTATGAGTCCAATTTTATTTCTTACGAGATGAATAATAAGATTTAAAATAAAATCAAATAATTGATACAACACTCGTGTAAGCATGGCACTCATAAAAGACATTGGACAATAACTTTAGTAAATAGAATTTGTGTCAATTAACTGCTATGAATAATTCAAATGTAGACTATTTACTTATTGTCACAATTGTTTGTTATTATAATAAATTATGCTGTCATAGTTGAACAAAATATAAGTGTTCACTTAGCACTTACCAATTATTAAAATAGTGCACAAAATTAAACAGAAATTTTCATTGTAATTTTGACTCAAGAACACTTTTCTATAATTGATGATCAGTGGAGAAGAATTTCTCTGCCACCAAACCAATAACGTAAGTCTGCAATGCACAATTGCACATTTTTACATTTTCTCTATCTTTCTACATAAGAATAGCACAACCACCCTGAACCCACCTCAAAAAAAAAAAAAAAAAGAATATACTGTCCCAGAAATGATATAAAAAAAAATCAAGCGAACCCAAAACAGATAAAAGAACAAATAATTTGACAAGGAAGACACGATTTACAACAGTTCAAGCACAAAAAATATCGATTAAAGAAAAAGCAAAGCTTCATCATTCGTGCAAAAAATGGAAGGACGGATTGTCTAAGAGTTCGTCCGCTGCTTTTACGTCCGAAAAGTCTTTTTCTTGAAGCGAATTGGAGAGATCGTCGACTGAGAATGGGATGCTGCATCGACGAGAGACTTAAGAAATCAGAATTCACCTCACCAAGCATATAAAGACACAGAATGATATTAATTTCCTAATATTTGATGAAATATTAATATCCATCAGACCTTGAATTGTCATCCAGAAGGAAGGAACTGCTTTCTGCACTGTTGGAGTCTTCTGTCATGAGAATTCTCATGCTAGAAATCACCTGTTGCAAAGGTCGAGACGATGATTAGAGGGAAAATTCAGAAAAAATCAGAAAGATAAGACCAAAATGAACTTACCCCTGCCGATACACTTCGAGTATTGTAGTTGTCGTCCCAATATAATGTGCATATTCTATACAGCTGCTGAACGCTCAGGATCTGTAAAATCAAAAATCATGTTAGAGAGAGAGAAGAAGGTAGAGAGAGAGAGAGAGAGAGAGAGTGCACGAGAGTTACAGGACAAAGATCGCTAGTTATTTCGTCGTATGATATTCTGTATTTTTGATGTATAACCTGCAAGAACATGGAATGTTATCTTTTCGACAAACTGAAAAACAGTAGGAAATACTGAAAATTAGTTTAAAAAGTGTTTTTGAAATCCTATCCGACAAACATACCAAAAACCCAACGGCCTGCCTTATGTGTTTAAGCTCATCCCATGAAAATCCCGCATACTGCATTTGAAGTCGATAGAAGTTCAAACTATCGAAATATATATAAAAAAAAAGGATTTTTTTTTAAAACAAATAAAATCATAAAAAAGATAGTACTTCTTCTTTTGCTTGGCAGCACCACATTTCCAACTCAGCTAACCCGGATTTTACGTACTCTCCGTTGGTGAATGTACAACATTCTCTCCGGAGAAGAAGACTGGCCATTTTAAAAAAAAAAAATTGGGTCAAGATCTCTTCTCAACGACCAAAACGAACGTTTAAATGACTACCTATTAAAGAGCTGGACATTGATGAATGAGAAAGTTTGAGTATAGATCCTTTGGGTGAGAATTGGCGGTACCTGTATCGCCATTAACGAGAAATAAGTCGTTTGTCAGAGAAAAATTATAGTAATGCTTGTCGAAAGGGAATAAAAAAATTAAATAAAATTTCGTACAAAGTTTTCTTTCAATGTGCAGAGTAGAATGTTGAATCTTTCTATGATATTTTGCCAGTAACTCGTTGGGGAATCTTTCCCGAAGGATCTTCCAGATCTCAGCAGTCCTTTCGACGTTCTTGGTGCCTGATCAACAAAAAACTAGTTATGGACACTAGATTCCAAAAGCTATCATTGGGAAAATATTTCAATAGGCTACTTTAAAAAAAATTATTCTTAAAAAACAGAAACAAATATTTGTTTGTTCAAAAAGCATTGTCATTTAGAATTGTTCTCGGCATTTCAAGAATCTAGTTTCAACTATTTCATGTTCCAGTGTTGAAAACCGAAAACTATTTTTATAAACATGTTCTAGTACTTTGTTTTTCCTTGAACGTAAAATACAATAGGTAGTTGTAGGAAGCACTTTATTTTCACAAAATATTCAATTTTTATAATGTCTCTTCCAACACAGCTTTTGAAAACCCATTTGTTAACATTATTTTCAATTGCTTCCCTTTTGTTCATATAAACATAACTGTTTTAAAAAAACATTACACAGACAAGCCATTGGGTTTTATTGAAATATGAAACTATGCTTTAAATACTAAAGAATTTACCCATTTTTTCATGGTTATTGGAATTTTTCGAATCACGAACATTTAGCCCCAGCTAAATATTAAGAACACAATGTGGCTTAAAAACTTACTTGAATACACATGGAAAGCAATGAAGTCAGCTCTTTCTTCAAGTTATCTCGAATAATCCCAAATATTTTCTCAACATAAGCTGTGAGCTGCTGCTTGAAAAGCAAAGCCGGGTACTTGGCTTCTACTTGGCGCACGACCTTGACTCCACCAAAAGAGAGATTGTTGGAAGGAGATGATCGAAAACCCTGAAAAATAAAATGAAAGGAAGGATATGAAGAAATATTATGCATTATCTAGATGTATAATGAACTAAGAATCTTACATACCATTGTCATTCTCCCAAATAAGGACGTTGGAGGAGGCGGCTTCTTAAATGGAGTTGTACCAGCTAGGTTGAGGCTTCTTTGAAGTAAGAACAGTAGTGTAGACGTGTTTGATAGCCAATATGCCATATGATCATTGTCTTCTTGATTCTGCAAAATAACACAAAAAGGTGCTTCTTTAAAGAAAGCTCGAACTATTACTTTTTCCAAAAAAACATTTGAAAATTTTTTTACCTGCTTTTTGAAGAAAATGCTTTTTCAGAATTGTAGAACCTTTTTTTAAAACATGTTTGGATATGACCAAACAGAACGAAACTATTATCTTTGAAAACAAACGCAAAACACAATTCAATATTGTTTGTCTGGTTTTTGTTTATAAAAATGAAAAACAGTTACCTACAAGGAGCACGAGGAAATTAACACTCATATTATGATTAATTATGAGTTTGTTCTCTCTTTCTGTCTTCAATTAAATTGTGAGGGAGTATTCCGACATTCAACGTTTCCATACTCGAATTCATAATAGAAAATAAAGATTTAAGAAACAGAAGTTAAAATTGAGATTAAACATTTTAGCTATTTTTTAGACAACCTAACTACATTGCAATGTTATTATATTGAACGACAAATAACCAATCATCGATCTTTGAGACTATTAATTTCATAATTTCTAAGTTGACATATTATTCTAAGTTTTTTAAGATTTATCTTTCTCAATTAGTTTTCTATAATTAGAAAGAAATTGCTAAAATTTAAGTATGTGTTTTTTTTTCTGAAAATTATTTTTTTCTTATCTTCTCTTGTATTTTTTTTATATCAATATATTTCGTTTCTTATATAAAAAATTCTTAGAAAGATAATCAAACAAAACATTTCATCCTCCGACACCGCATAATGCAAGTCACACGACAAACAATCATAATAAATCACTACAAAAGCTTCTTAATTCCTATTGAATAAACTTAACTGGGGTAACTAATCAGTTACCTCTATTACGGAACCAATCATCTCAATGAGGCGGTCAAACACACTAGTCCTTTCAGCCTCAAATGATTTCCAGTGAAGAAGGCATTTATAAATAGTAAATGCTGCAATGGGCTTTCCATGGCTAAAGCCAATGTTTTGCATAACACAATTAATAAGAGCATCAACATTCTCCTGCAACAAAACATAAATATGATAAAAGGAGATTCACAAAACCTTGGAAAAAAAAACATGAAATGCAAATAAATAATTAAAGCTTCATCTTAGTTGATGCATACTTGTTGATGTTCTACATGAGATCTACTCAACTTGCTTTCCGGAATAGAGCTGAGCCTATTTGAAGGTGTTACACTCTCTACTTCCTGCAGAAACCACTCTTTCTTTAGACATAGATACTCTAAGAAAGAAAAAAAAATCTTATTCTAACAAGGAACTAAGCAGCCATTGGGAATATAGATATTTAGGGAAGATGGCACTTCGGTGCACGGCAAATTGGCACTTCGGTGCACGGCAAATATGGCACTTTGGTGCACGGCAAATATTGGTTGTCGGTGTTGTTTGTTTGTTGGTTATTGCTTGAGTATTGTGTGAGTGTGGTGTGCGTTGTGAATGTTTATATTCGTTCTTCATTACTTGCTAAGCTTAAGCTTACGTGTGTGTGTTCTGTGGTGTAGGTGACGACAGGAGTACAGATTAAAGCTACGAGGAAAGCTAGGATTGGGACGCAGTCGTTGATGTACGATGTATGCCGGTACGGGTAGTTGTCGGGGCGTCTCGACCATGGTCTTCGGAAAGACGTGGGTGGAACAGTATTTTGGGTCGTGTATAATTTACATTTATTTTGGTGGTTTGTAGAGTTTGTCTTTTGGTTGATGTTTTCTATAGCTAATTGTAATTGTTGTATATAGTCATAGGTCAGGGTGATATGTTACCCTATATTGGGGGATTTTCTTTATTTTGGTAGATAGCATTTCTCGACGATATGTTGGTTGTTGGAGATTTCGTAGGTTGGTTAGATAGTTAGGAGTATTCTGGACTGGTTGAGAATTTATTCGTTTGCAGGTATTATATCAGTGGGAGTCGGGACATTTAGCTTTAAATTCTTATGTGTCAATGTTATTTTAAATTAAGCTTTAACGTGGGATTGGTTAGCAAAGTAGCGCTCCGAGCCAGGGTGGGTTCGGGGACGTTACAAGATGGTATCAGAGCATAAATGGTCAAGTCGTTCAAATGATTACCCGACAATGCCGACCGCCATGCAACGTGCTTCACCGACTGTAAGTATTTCTTTACTTTTAGTTAGTTTCTATCTAAGATTAGATTGGTTTAACCCCTGTTTGTTTGGTTT
Source organism: Begonia masoniana (assembly GCA_022432975.1). NCBI lineage: Eukaryota > Viridiplantae > Streptophyta > Magnoliopsida > Cucurbitales > Begoniaceae > Begonia > Begonia masoniana. Next base: position 13,240,064 of record CM039516.1, read on the forward strand.
AACCTTGTTTGTTTTGTGATTGTGGTGGACTAGAAAATCCCGAGTATATTGAGACAACCTTGGTGGATCCCTTAAGTCAATTCATAGACGTAGTAATCGATAGTTCGAATAGCTAGGAATTTTATTGGAGTGTTGGGTTAAATGTAAGGCGCTATATCTTTGTGTTAACAGTGTTTGGTTAAATTTTGTTTTGATATATATAGTAATATTTGGTTCTGGCTGGGATTTGTTTGAATCGTGTTTTAATAATAATAATTAATAACCATGTGAAAATTACCTTAAAGCCCTCCCTTTTCCATTGCATTTTCAACGCCCAAACACCACCACTTTTCATTTCCTTTACCAACCATTTATTTCATTTATTCATTCACACAATTTTACCATTGGTTGTTTGACTTTCAAACACCAATTTCCACCAATCACACAAGTTTGACATTTCAAACTCTCTCTCTCTCTTACTCTCTTTAAAACCAACGCCAAAACCCTCCTTAAAACACCATTAATTCATCCAATTTTACTAAGTCGCCTATACGCATTAGAGAAATCGCGGGTGTTACAATTTCACTTCCACCAACCTGAATTGATTGCCACCTTTTGGGTATTGTGGTTGGATCTTGAATTTATGTTCTTTGAGTGTTAGAGTCGGAGACCTAAATTCTTTAGGTCGGATTGGTAAACCCGCATTATAATCTCATTTAGAGTTTTATTTTATACTATAAATTCATGTAAACTTAACTAACAAAACTCGCGGTTGGATTTGGTTGATCACATAGTAGATTTATTCTCTCTCGTGTTTTTCGTGTTTGATTTCTAACATTGAGGAGAGTTAGATGATCTATACCTTTATGGTATAAGAGATTATAATTTTGATAGGATAATGTGCTTTGTTTCTAAATATTCTAGGGTATACCCTTCTTTCTCTTTCATCTTTGGAGGATATCTTATGCTTCATTTAGTTCAGACAATTTCTGTTTTGTAAGGAAAAAATAAAACAATATGGTGAACCAATAAAAACACAGAAATCAAAAAAGAGTATAAAAGATTAATTGCCTTGATTGTATTATCTTCGTTCACATGGTGACCATTTTCCAATTTCTGCAAAGAAATTAAAACCAACTTTGCACTTGTGAACACATCAATGGATAAACAACGAAGAAACAAGTACAACAATCGATCCTGCATATTAACCTCGTTTGCAGGCAGAAGTAGATGATCTGATAGCTTTTTAACAGGCGTAATCAAGGCTTTCGGTCGAAGAACCTGATTTTCAGATTCGATGTCAGAGAATTTTTCTTGAAGCCTGTAATCAAAAAGTTGAAAACATCGATAACGAAATAAGTTTCTAACTTCTCTGGGTTCAGCCACAATACACAATCTATATGCAAACTTCCAAATTTAATCACATAATCAACCTTTGCATAGTTGTCTTTAACTGAATGATCTTTGTTTCTGCCTCCAAAGCTTGATTCAATCTCTCTTCGCTAATTTTGTTCGCTTTTTCAATTTTTCTCTCTGCAACATCAATTTTCTTCTCCAGTGAACTTACCAAAACCTGCACAGTATGAAAAAGAAGTAATCAACAAACAAAATACCCTTCACAAAATTTTCAAAACAAAGTATGTGTGTTTCAGAGAAGGTAACCTTGAGCTTCTCGTTTTCTCTCGTAAGCTTATCTATCATTGAATTGTCAACAACTGGAACCTCCATTACAGAAGGCAATTCTGCTGCTTTTTTCGCGGCTTCCTGTTCTTTCTCCAGCATTGCTTTAGTTTCCCTAAATTGCAATTGCATCTCTTGCAAAGCAGATTGTAGTTTCCCATTTTCTTGTGTTTTAGCTTCTTCCAAGTCCGCCTACAATTGTTTGGAAAATTTAAAGATGAAAGCACTGAAAAACAAGACTTTATAGGAAAAAAAAAATATTCAAGAAACAAAATTGAACAGATAATGTTTAGTTTTTAGTGATCCTGACCCTCATACGCTTCTCCAACTGCAATCTCCATGTCAGTTCTTCAACTTGCTTTTCCAGTTTGTTTTTGGCAGCTTGGAGTGCTCCCGTTTCACGTGCAGCCTATACAGAGAATTATTATTTTATGCCAAATGAATAAATCCAATAGAGGCCCCTTTTAGATATAAGGGAAAATGCTCCTTTCGTAGAAACGGAGATGCATGATAAAGGAAAAAAATGGCCGAAATACGAAGGAATACATTGAAATAGATCACAATATGAATCCCGAAGAACGAGAAAAAAACAGCTTCTAATAAGAAGGGTATGTGACGATGTAACTTAGCAAGTGATAGAAGGGGATGAGACAAAGACCGTAAAAGAAAAGGCAATCACCATTTTAAGTTTCTTTAACTCTTTTCGAGCACATCTTCCTCGCCAAGCACATTGCGTCATAATTGCTGCTTTCTTTTCTTTCCTGTAGTGCAGCTGTGCCAAGAATTTTCGACAGTGGCTCTGCAGGAAGGAATGGAAATATCTTCATAAACTCATGGGGTAGCAGGAGTATCTTACTATAAAAAGAGATCCAACCAGAAAGCAAAACTAGAACAGGAATAATTATGACGTGACGCTGATGGGTTTTTTTTTTTTCTTAAGTTAGGAAACTTCGATTAAAGTTTTCCATCGGCGTCCGGCGAGTCATCAGTGTGATAGATGTTCAAATCTATTAATACAAAGCTGACATATTAAAAATGGCATTTTTTACCCTTAATATTCAGTTATTGAAACCACTTAATTTTCATGAGCTATATTTCAAAATATAACTTTACCTGAATAATGATGGTCGCTTTAGTATGTCTTCTGAATCGTAGCTCATTACGAGCAATCATTCCACGCATACCAGTTTGGATCGATATTGCAGACGAATACAAATCTTTATAAGCTTTACTACAAAGATACATACGCCAATTCTTCTGGATCATAAACGAAGAAGCTTCTCTTCGCATGCTTTCATAAACTTGCCGAGAAAGGTGTCCTAAAATAAGCATTTATGAGATTCATAAGAGTTATGATATAAATACAGAACTCATTAAGAAATTAAAAAGCACAAATTGCAAATATCAACATTAATGCAAGTACCTCTGCATGCTGCCTGAATTTGTATAGCTGATTTCTGGAGCAAGATGAAACTTCTTCTGCAAAGATAAGAGCGGACTTTCCGCTGAATGATGCTCGCAGATCTTCCTAAGATCTCAGTCCTTCTGCCATCAAGATCAGCCATCTGACCCGCCCTGAGAAACACCTTTGTCTTGCCAATCTTCAAGGCATGAAAATGTTATGGTTAAATTACTCAATCCTGTTCAAAGTAATCTCAGAGGAATAAAACCACAAATGAAATAACAAGAAGATGATTCTCCTATTAAAGTTTGCTTACGCAGAAACTTATTTGAGTTCAAAGGAGGTAATAAATCAATGTTTATTAGCTCCGGCCTTAAACATACATCTGGATATAGTTAAAAACCAAGAAATCAATCACCTTCTTACTATCCTTTTCAACTCTATATAAAATTTTGGCTGAAACATCTCTAACAATCATCTCTGCCAAAAATCTGAGTTTTTTTCATTTTTCTATCACATAACATGTGCAAACTATTTTTCATCACGATAATCATGCATCAAGAGAAGTTTAATCATGCATAAGACAACTACCTGAAATCCTTGAAGTTCAACCTTCTCAAGAAGCCTCTTGCAAGCAGTTACTTCATCAGAACTAACATAAAAAGAACAAAAAGGTAGACAACATAAGCACTAGACAAAATGGAAGCTAAGAGTGCCAAAAATCAAATTATTTACCTTCTATCCAAAACTTCTGCAGCAAGAAGACCAAAACGGTCTATAAATTCATCAAATGTCTTCCTCGTAGGATATCCAGCACAACTGATCCTAATTGCCTCCATAACACCCTGAAATAAGGACAGTGTGAGTGATAATATAACAAGAGGAAGTTTCAGAAGCTTACAACAAATCCAAGGGAGCTATCAGTCATCTGGCATTCTTACCCCACATCGCAGTTGTTGAAGAACATTTTGATTCTCGAAAATGGCAGGCTTTAGTAGATTATTGGGTTTTACGCAACGAATGTAATGTGGCTCGGTGGTGCTAAGAGTTTCCAGCAATGATTGCAATTGTTGCTGCATGAACCATATAGTCTCTTAAACAACTAACCAATAAAACTTTAGCACATATGCAAGAAATATCATTTAAAATTTTGGAATAAAAAATCAGACCTTGAACCGAGAACCAATTGAAGAGAACTTGGAAGATTTGGATTCTTCAGCCAATGGCGGAAACAAGCTAGATACAAAGGAGCAATGGGAAGCACTCAACAGAGCTTGATGCTCAGCAACGACATAGTCTTTATTCTTGTCCAGAAACAATTCAGTTTGATAGGTTACCTAAATATCATTTAACAGTTTTCAGTTCCATGCACTTTATTTTCGTGTTTATTTCCAAAACTAAAATAAAAATGTACATCTAAAGTATTCTAGCAAAAAGTTACTCACATCACCAGCATAATGACAAATAGTGAAATCGCTCTGAGATAATTTAGGCTTGCTAAAGCGTTTATGATTTGTAAAAGTCTGATACAGCTTTTGGGCAAATGTTTCATGAGTGGATCTTGGAAACATGCTGCAGATGATTAACACTTATTTAAAAACTCCAAGACAGATAAATCAACTTAAAAAGAAGAGCCTGCACAAATAGAACTGTCATACCATGCTTCATCTAGAAGAGCAATTATGCCACCAGGTTTCTGAAATATTTAATATTTAAAAGAAGGTTAAAAGGCAGATCATAAACATTTTCCCTTCAGGAAATAGTTCAAAGGAAAAACACAAACCTTTTCAATAAGATCAAGAATATCTTGATTGTCAACAAAATCAATGTAACTCCAATCAATTTCTTCCTTAGTGTATTCTTCTTGCTCCATTTTGAAAACGTGCTGCCTCAAAGATATTTTAAAACAAAGAAGAAAAGATGGAAAACGATAAGTGATGAGACTTACCTAAAAAAAAATACACAAATAAGACATATGGTTGATCCTAACCTGATTAAAATGTTGCTGAAGCTTCTCATTTGTCAAATTGATGCAAAATTGCTCGAAACTGCAAAATCCAAAGACGAAGATGCATTAGGTGAAATTTTAAAAAAGAAAAACAAAGCAAAAAAAGAAAGACTCATGCAATGACATTATTTAATTTCCCTTACATGGGTCTGATAGCAGAAAAACCAAGATCTTATTTTGAGTAGAATACTATATATTTCTCACCTTCACAGATAAGAGAATCATAGTAGAAACTTTAACAACTTGAAATACCATTAAATAGGTAAAGCACGTATCATATGCATTAAAGACATGATAATCTTCATATGAAACATTTATGATGACAACATCTGAAATTCATTGCCACGCTTGCACTATCTTCGTACCAATCTATGCGCTTCAATTAAATAAAAACCAAAGTATGCCAATTATGAAAACAATAGGCATACCAGTTGAGCACCTGTTTGTCTTGAAACTCTCAAATCCATAGATATCTAGCACCCCAATCAAAACTTTTGATTTTGGGTCTTGACCAATCGAATTGTTTATTTTTTCCACGAGCCTAAAATCAGAAAATTTGAAACAAAAATTTAAGACCAATTATAGTAGCTCACGTTAACTCATATAAAGACACCATTTACTTCTAAGCATATAACTTACCAATCAAACAGTCTCGAGTACACAATTTTAGCCAAAGCATCTCTACTGAGAGCTGCAGAATCAGGATCCAACCATTTTGTGATGGTTTCATCACGGGTGACAATCACGCGCTTGCATAGAGAATCTTCTAAAGCCTTCTCATCACACCTGAATAAACCTTTATTAAGAAGTTGCATTTTCTTCTCTTAAAACAACATAATCTTATAATGTACTCTAGATGAATGAAAGAAATTCCTAACTCACATGAAAAGCTCTAGATGAATGAAAGAAATTCCTAACTCACATGAAAAGCTCAGCAGCCGTTCTAAGATGAAACCGCGATTTTTCATCCTTTGGCATAGAGGAATCAGTTTCCTTCCCTTTTGCAAACTCAATATTTCCTAGATGAAGAATTGCAGCCACTACACGAAAAATCCCCTCCTAAATAAACAAAGAAAGATAAAGATTATATTTCAGCAAAGACTATATTTTAGTAATATATATGACCACTAATGTTCCATCACAAACTACCTGCTCATCAGAACTTATTCCAACAATGTCCATCGCTCTTCTCGTTTCAATATATTCCTTGCGATCATCAACTCCGTCCAGTTCATAGCAATTTGATTGATTCAAATAATGGAAGGTTCTTGGGTTTCCCAACTTGAACCTCTGAACATCCTGAAAGATCAAAAATGTAGAAAAAAAAAGGCAATCATTCTCAACTTGAATCCACAATGGAACCAAACTTCGATTTCACATGAAAATAGACAGCAAAGATTCTATCCTTCAAATTTGTATATCTTTGAAGCATATTTTGATTATATTCACCACATAAATAAACTAAAAATATATATTACAATTCAATTCAAACTCATACATCACCGAAGTCAAGCTTTTTCACCATCACGTAAGTATGCTTTGCCAGAAAGAAGGGAAAAAGTAAGAAACTTCCCAAGTTACCTCTGGTGGCGCAGCACAAAGCATGTAGAAGCAATGGTAATTTCTCTCTGGATCAGACACTTGACAAACCCGTGATCTTTCAAGCAGGTAAGTTCTGACAGCAGCTCCTGATATTCTTCCATTTTGATCAAATTGAATTTCGACAAACTTACCGAAACGACTGCGACATTCACAATCATATAAGAGACAAAAACCATTGATAACAGTTCTCAGATAGACGAGGAAAGTTTCAAAGAATTCACTGTCTAACCTTGAGTTGTTGTTTCTAACAGTTTTTGCATTACCAAATGCTTCGAGAACAGGATTTGACTGCAAGTCGGAAAAAGAACAAGACAAGTGAAAAGAATTACGGATCAGATATTTTATTTTCGAAAAATGAACAACACAATACAAGAAAATTCTCGCATCAGCTTCATTCCAAGACTTTGTCACCTCCAAAACTTGCTGCTCAACAGACCTCCCCTCAGATGCTGCCCTTCCACCCATGTAAGCAAGATAACGCATTAGTAATTTTGTAGTTTCTGTTTTACCAGCTCCACTTTCACCACTGACTAATATCGATTGACTTATTCCATCATTAATCATAAGTCTGCACCAATACAACAGCATTTCACATTTTCCGCATAGAGATGAGAATCCCAATAACTACTCTATGAGGAATAACCTGTATGCAGCATCTGCAACTGCAAAAGGATGTGGACTCAGCTCACCAAAGGCTGCCCCTTTATATTGCGCCATCATATGGCTATCATAAAGGTGCGGTAATCTTCTAAAAGGATTTACTGCAATCAATATATTCCCTGTATATGTCTAGAAAAAAAGTATGGAATTAGCCCCAATCCACATCAGTCTACAAAATACAAGCGCCGAAAAAAAGACATTTTTTAAAACTCCTCCCACAAGAAAACAGAAAGAAGTCTTATAGAATATTATCTGGTCTTTTCCCTACATACATAGATTTCGTTGATGTCATATCTTAATTTTAAATTCTGAAGGAGTCCCGGTTCATGTAAATAAGCAAGCCTTGTCATGTCATCCACTCCACAAGGTGGCACTTCTGCATCTTTTGGATAGACATTGGATGCTTTAACAACAACCTGCAAAAAAAGAAAAATCAAGGGAAAGAGTAAGATAAAAATATATTTTTCCTTAATACTAAAACTTAAGATTCATCTTGATCGACTAATCGCTACAGAAAGAGAGAAAATAACAAATAAACACAAGCAAATTTGTTCGTGCAAGTTGCAAAAAGAGCACTTACTGGCTTCCCAGAGGTGCATAGAACTTTAATTTCTTCACGATGAACCTCTAAAATTTCACCATCCATCCAAGCTACTTCAGGATCCTCCACCCAAACTAAAGAACCAACCCCAAAACTGCTAGTAACAGCCTAGAATTGAAGTGTTCAGTGGTCAAATAACATCCCAAAAGGAAATTATTGCAGATTTTACTTTAAAGAGCTTCTTCATCGCAGTAAATCTATAATTAGATTCAAAAACCAGTAGATAAGTGAATAAATGGAAATCCTAAGAAAAATGTACCAGATACCTGATTGAAATCACAGATGTTTTCAGAGAAGGTGCTTTATCGAAGCATAATAGTATTAACAAAACAATATTTGAACGAAGTAATTGAATGAAGAAAATGTGTTAACCCACACTAGCTTCTAGCAGTTCAAATCAAGCACAGATTAATAATTAATGTTAAGAAGTACAAAATATCAATCAAATTACAACCAAATCTATATAAATTCCATGTGACGTAGAAAATCCACAACTACAAAGAAATAAACTGATAAATTTCAAAAGAAAATCAATATATAAGACAGCATACCATCTCTAGAAAACTGTTGATTCGATCAGAATCTAGGTTGCTTCTAGATCTACCTCCAATTCCGAAAACAACTTCCACTCACCTAAGGAGCAAGAGCTTAATGAACTTCTCTGCCTTACTTCCAGTCCAACCCAACTTGAACCCAAAAAAGAATGAACAAATAAATGTAAATCTTAGCCCTTAATAACCGAGCTCCTAAAAAGTACTCGTCAGAAGAGATTTAATGACTCGTCGACTGAAGAAGGTGGCCCTTTTCATCTTCTTGTTCCAATATTTCTCCCCAATTCTCACTCCTATTTTGCTTCCTCCGTAAGTCTACCTCGCCAGTTTCTTCAATTTTCTTGGGGAGTCTTAGTTTAATAATAACCCACACAGAAAAAGGAAAAATGGAGTAAAACAAGGAAAAGAGAAAACGTCTTCGGTTAGAAAGATTTAATCTTGGATGCTGCCCATTAATCTTAATGTCTTTTACGACAGGAAAGACGTGGTCAGAGAGAGTCTAACGCTGTCTGAAGTCTTGGCAAAGAACCAAACTTGGGCTGACGCAGTAAACGACCCCATTAAAGGTGGGAGCTTTGAAACAGTTATTATATCAAAGTTGACAACTTTTGAAAATAATTAACTCTAAATTCTAATTCTTCTACTATTTTTTGTAAATAATTAATTAAAAATTTTCTTTAATTATGTCAAGTTGGGAAAAATTATATATTTACTTTTTAATGACATTTCACTTGAAAAAATTAAATAAAATAAAATGATGCAGAAGTGTAACATTATTAATAAGTAAATTAAATTAAATTACTCGATTTCATAATGACATTTCACTTGAAAAAATAGTGTTAAAATAAAATATAATAAAATAAAAAATCAAATTTTAAAGATTTAGCTTTTTTTTTTTCAAAATAGTATTTCTAATTTTTATTCATAAATAACATTATTTTTAGTACAAAAAAGATCATATATAATTACTCATGAATCCGTAATTTTAATTTTTTTAATATTTTCGTTTACTGTAAAAATTAGGTTTTTTTTTTCCCGATAGAGATTAAGTTCGGGAAAATATAATTTTTATGATACACAGTTGAGACGTGCTGAAATAATTTTATTTTATCAAATTTACGCTGTAAAATATAAAATGCATACAATTGAATTGGTCAATATTTAAATTATAATTATTTAAGTTCTCGTGCTGTTAGGAAAATAGGTTCATGAGCTAAGGAGATTCAACGTGCAGGTTCTCGTCGTTAGGATTTACGTTTTCTATTTTATCTAGTGGGTGATTTATGTAGATAAGTTGTGATATTGGCAAAGAAGAATGGGAGATAAGATTTTTGGAGAGATCTAAATGTCGATTTCGTGCCAGGGTCGTCGATTTTTCATCAACGGGAGAAAACTAGATGATAATTGACAAACCTCTCGAGAAATCGACTTTTGGATTTCTCAGAAAATCTTCTCTTTGGTTTCTCCTTGTCAAAATCGCAAATTGTCAATAATAATCGCCCACCAGATGAAAATAGAAAACAGAAACTCTAACAACAACAACCTATAAGGTGACACATTTTTGTTCGAAAACCTATTTGTCCAAAAAAAGTTTAATTTTACAAAAAAAATATATATATTTTGAAATTTTTAATTTCAAAATGTTTTAAAGAAATTAGATAATGGCATTTTTCAATAAAATTATGCATATAAATGTGTATCATTTTGGTTTAAAGTGTAAAAAAAAAAAAAAAACAAATGTTAAGATTCAATAACTCCCACTTTATCCTTTTAAATTTTGAAAATTTGAAAAACTAATGATCCAAAAAAAAGTAAAGTTCATTTGGACAAGTTTCAGCCCCACAATAATTTGAATTTTAAATTATTTATTTTTCTTTCTTTCTTCTTACTTAAAAATAAATTAGCAACTTTACTGTAAATTAAAGAATATTAAAATCATTACTTAATTTGTAAAGAGAATTTGTGCTTTTTTATAAAGATCAACGGTCCAGATCATGGAAGGAGTGTTGGGTGGTATTATAGCCGTCAGATTCGAGAGTAAAAAATAAAGGTTGGAAAGATCTCCTCATCGTTACAAGGCTCAATAGGAGGGAGTCAACTACAAATCTTTGACATCACTATTTGCTCACACATTAATAATAATTTACACTCAAAAAGCAAACCCATTGGGGGTTTCCGATCATGCCAATCGGTCGATCACGACGGTAGAGACCATTTACCGGATTTGAAGTCATTATAGAAACTCGAACTCCGGGATACAACGTAAAATACTGCAACAAAATGAGAACGGCAATAGTTGAAAAACTATATATACAAAAACATGAAAAGCAACATCGTTGACATCTAGTCATATATGTTAATTTAAACAGTGATTAAGAAGGAAAATCAAAGCTGAACCTGGAATTTCTGGAATTATGAAATTAGGGTTCTTCAAAACATCATAGAGTGTTCTCCTTTCATTTACTTTGATCCACCTACATGACCTGTCTCCTGAAGTTGGCAAGAACAAAGTCAAAAGGCAAAAACCCCGCTATATAAAACAAATGATGGTACAAAATTTAATTCATCAACTTTAATTAGTTCACGATGTCTTACTTCAAATTGACATAGTAATGCACCAATTTTTAATATTTAAACAAAATAAATAACCATCATATTTGACCAATCGATAGCCTTCGTTTTGTAGTATGTTGATGCAATCGATTCAGCAAATAGGGGTCTATTTGGTAAGGTTTACAAGAGAAAGAATGTTGTTAATAGTGGAAGGAGTTAGTGGGGAAGATTTTATTCTGACATTCTGTTAGTGACTAGGAGAGAGAGACCTAAGAGTTCGTTACGAGTAAATAAATGAGAGAAAGGAGAGGAAGGGGATTGTATTGAATATTATTCTGCTTGTTATGATATACAACCGAGTCTGTGGTTGATTTCCAGACTTGTGGGTTCTCTGTGTGTGTGAGTGTGTATTTGTGCTTGCTGCGGTGTTCTTCTTGCAGGTAGTTCCTGGAATTGAGAGAAGGTGTTGTAGGAGAAATACACTCTCCATCATTGGTATCAGAGCCAGGTTTGATGTTTTATCAACCTTCGCTTTCCTTGTTTGCCCTAGCTGGAGTGAGTTGCTCGACTTCTTTCAAATTATTAGGGCAGATTGGATCTCGTTCGGTTTTGATTTTAATTGACTCGGGAGCTACACGTTCTTTCATCAGTTGGCGAGTGGTTCATTCGCTCAAGCTTCCCCGTGAATCTGTCACTCCTCTTTCAGTGTCCGTGGGTGATGGATTCCAATGGTCTTTAAATTCAGTTTGCTCGGATATTTCTCTAGTCATTCAAGGCATAAATTTTTCTGTCACAGCCTTCCCTTTCAACATTCCGGGTGTCGATATTGTGCTTGGCATGGACTCGTTTAGAACTCTGGGCACTTTCCAGGCCAATTTTACTTCTATGTGGCTTTCTTTTATGCGTGATGGGATCAAGTATAAATTAGTAGGGGAGTCGGCTTTATCTCTCCAACTTATTTCCTTAAAGACTGCGGTGAAGTCGGTCCTGCAGGGGGATCAATGTTTTTTTGTGGAATGCTTATCAAATGGGTCCATTTCGACAGCTCCAGTATCTGAGGATGTGACATCTTTTTTACAGAATCTCCAGCAAGAATATGCTCCAGTATTTTCATTAAGGGATGGTATTCCACCTACACGGTCTCGCTGCCATACTATTCGCCTAAAAGAGGGTGCTAACCCGCCGCATATTCGGCCCTATCGCTACACCTACGATCAGAAAAATGAGATTGAAAAGATGGTTAGTGATATGTGTACTGCCGGAATAATTCGTCCTAGCCGGAGCCTGTTCTCAAGCCCTGTTTTATTAGTTAAAAAAAAGGATGGAGGGTGGCGGTTTTGTGTTGATTATCGGGAATTAAACAAACTAACTGTAGCCGATAAATTTCTCATTCCCATTATTGAGGAACTCTTAGATGAACTCCATGGAGCTGCTTGGTTTTCTAAATTAGATTTAAAGAGTGGGTATCATCAAATCAGGATGCAGGAGGAGGATATTGAGAAAACAGCATTTCGCACTCACCAAGGCCACTATGAATTCTTAGTCATGCCTTTCGGTTTAATGAATGCCCCAGCTACCTTTCAAGCTATTATGACGGATTTATTTCGACCATTTCTACGAAAATTTGTATTGGTCTTTCTGGATGACATATTAATTTTTAGTGCGGATGCTTCCGCTCATTATGGACACTTACGATCAGTTTTAGGGGTCTTGCGAGATGCTGAATTCATCTTGAACACGAAGAAGTGTGATTTTTTCCGCCAAACGATTCATTATCTGGGTCACTCTATCAGTTCTAAAGGGGTGGCAGCCGAGGATGACAAGATACATTGCATGGTAGCTTGGCCTACACCGTCTTCAACGAAGGAGTTACGAGGCTTTTTGGGCCTAACGGGCTATTATCGCCGTTTTGTTCGTGGCTACGGGTCCATTGCTAGGCCTCTTACCGATTTATTAAAGAAAGACAGTTTCAGTTGGAATACTCAAGCCCAAGCGGCATTCTTGGAGTTGAAATCACGGATGTCTACTGTTCCGGTTTTAGCACTTCCAAATTTTACGGTCCCTTTTGAGTTAGAAGTGGATGCTTCAGGAGAGGGTCTCGGCGCGGTTCTTATGCAACATGGCCAACCTATTGCTTATTTCAGCAAGGGACTATCGCCGAGCCATCGAGCTAAATCCGTTTATGAAAGAGAACTCATGTCCTTAGTACTTGCTGTGCAGAAATGGCGTTCCTATTTGCTAGGCCGTCCTTTTACTATATTCACAGATCAAAAGTCCCTCAAATTTCTACTTGAACAGCGCCTGTCCACCCCACAACAGCAGAAATGGTTTCTCAAATTGCTTGGTTTTGATTTCAATATTATTTATAAGGCTGGTAAGGAGAATAAAACCGCGGATACATTGTCGAGACGTGGAGGTTGGGACGATTCTAAGGTCTTACTCTCCCTTTCCACCCCACAGCTCTTGGATTTGACTGTTTTGAACAAGGAAATTGACGCCGACCCGGTTTTACACAGCGTTAAAGATGCCATTTTGCACAACAGAAATATTGACCATCGTTTTGAATTATGCAATGGAATCCTCCTCTACAAAGGTAAGATTATCTTACCCAAGAATTCAAGTCTTAAACAACAACTTTTAGATGAATTTCATTACTCACCAGTGGGGGGACATTCGGGTGTGTGGCGTTTTTTCAAACGGATCAGCTCTAATGTATATTGGAAAGGTCTATCGAAGGATGTTCAGAAAACAGTTTCTAGCTGCGAGATTTGTCAACGCAACAAAGTTGAATCCTCTAGTCCCGCTGGCTTATTGCAACCCCTACCAATTCCGGAGATGGTTTGGGAAGACATTTCTTTAGATTTCATCGAAGGTCTTCCTAAATCCTTTGGGTTTGACACTATTTTGGTGGTGGTTGATCGACTAACGAAATATGCTCATTTTTTTATGTTGAAACATCCGTTTACGGCTAAAATGGTGGCTGAACTTTTCTGCAAAGAGATTGTCCGTCTACATGGTATTCCTCGCAGCATCGTTAGTGACAGAGATAAACTTTTTACCAGCACTTTTTGGCAAGAATTTTTTCGCCTACATCATACGCGTCTCAATATGAGTTCTACTTATCATCCACAATCCGACGGCCAAACGGAAGTGGTTAATCGTTGTCTTGAAGTCTACTTACGGTGTTTTACATCCGACCGCCCCAAATTTTGGAGCAAATGGCTTAGCTGGGCCGAATATTGGTATAATACTAATTTCCAGAGTGCGGTCAACATGTCGCCATTCAAGGCGTTATATGGAAGAGAGCCTCCCACCATTATTCGTTATTGTGGCGAGAAGACATCAGTGGCGGCTATCGATCAGCAATTATATGATAGGGACGACTTGCTCAAACTACTTCGCCACAATCTGATCCGTGCTCAGTACCGTATGAAGAAGATGGCTGATGAAAAACGGGTGGACCGTCAATTTGAGGTTGGCGAATTAGCTTGGCTTAAACTTCAACCATTCCGCCAACAGTCCGTTCAGTTACGCAAGAATAATAAATTATCTCCACGTTATTATGGGCCTTTTGAAATAATCGCAAAGATTGGAGCGGTCGCATATCAACTCAACTTACCCGACGGATCCAAAGTTCATCCGGTTTTTCATGTCTCTAAACTAAAGAAGGTAGTGGGTTCTCATTCTCCTTCGTTGGTCCCACTTGTTTTCGATGCTTCACATGAGGAGCCGTCTATGCTTTATCCGGAAAAAATCTTGGCGCATCGTTCTTTTCCCACCCACAATGAAGTGTTAGTCCATTTGCAGCATCATTCAACCGATGAGGCAACTTGGGAACCTGTTTCGGAACTCCTGGTACGCTTTCCTGACTTTGACCTTGAGGACAAGGTCCTTCTCAAAGGGGGGAGTAATGATGCAATCGATTCAGCAAATAGGGGTCTATTTGGTAAGGTTTACAAGAGAAAGAATGTTGTTAATAGTGGAAGGAGTTAGCGGGGAAGATTTTATTCTGACATTCTGTTAGTGACTAGGAGAGAGAGACCTAAGAGTTCGTTACGAGTAAATAAATGAGAGAAAGGAGAGGAAGGGGATTGTATTGAATATTATTCTGCTTGTTATGATATACAACCGAGTCTGTGGTTGATTTCCAGACTTGTGGGTTCTCTGTGTGTGTGAGTGTGTATTTGTGCTTGCTGCGGTGTTCTTCTTGCAGGTAGTTCCTGGAATTGAGAGAAGGCGCTGTAGGAGAAATACACTCTCCATCATATGTCAATCAAAAGTATATCAGTAAAGGTCTAAAAGTCAATCAACATCACTCAAAATTGGTTTTTTATTCTAAAAATAGCATGCTAAGATTATAAAAAAATTTCCTATAAAAGGAACGCAATGTTACGTTTGAGAATTTCGCTACATATATCTAATCAGAAAAGATTAGAAAAGACATAAAATGCTTAAAATTATGCGTCCACTTTGCAATGAAGAAACTAACATCATCCCACATTGCATTTTTATTTGACACCACGATCTCAAAAAGGATAACACAATCAAATGACCACAAACTCAAATCCAGATGTAGAATTAAGTTTGCTCAGAGACTCCAAACATGTATTCAAAGCAAAAATCTAAGACCAATCTGCAATAATAGGTACAACTTAAGGCTAGTGGATAGACCAGGCCGCCAATTGCATATTTTGAGACACTGGGAAAAATAATTAGAATCAGAATTCAAAAATTTTGATCAAGATTGGCTTATACTTCTACAATCTTTAAGATTTATTCATTAGTACTAAAAGACAGCTTGCTAGTAAATTAAGACTTTCTGTCTCATTGGGAGAATTTCTTGTCCTTTATTCTATATATTTGTTTGATCAATACAACTTTGTTTTGTTTGTTTGATCAATACAACTTTGTTTTGTACACAAAAAAAAAAGTCACAAACTATTTCAGCCTCAATCAAGTGTAAGAAGGCTATCTTAGACATCATGTGGTCAAGTTGTACAAAACTACATGCTAAGAAAATATTTGTGAAAGTAACTTTCCATGAATTGGTGGAAGAACAAGCCATTTCTCGGGTTTGTAAAGCAAGAGAGGAACTCATCTTCAACGTAAAAAAGTGGGAAGCTATATATAAAGGAATTTGGTAATACCTGATAACTCTAGATTATATTGTGATTTATATGAATTTTGGTAATTACAATAAATATATTTTAAACTGTTTTTAGAGAAAATAATTATTTTTGTTGCTGTAGTAAATAAATTCGAGTTTAGAGCAATGAATTATAATATTATTTGACTTTTTAAATTTTTCTAATTATTTGCAGTAGCTTCTAACAATTTAAGAGATGCATTAAAGAAATCAATGAAGAATTTTTGAAAAGTTGACTAAGTTGGTCGTTGCAAATCTAGAGACTTGGAATTCAAGAAAGCAAGCAAAAAATCCCGCAAAAGACAAGCGTCGGGATCTTTATTCCTGATGAGAATCAAACTGATTATGAAAAAATTGAGATATTTGGAAACTAAGCAAATTAAGGAGATTGTCAAAATCACACTCGAAAGTTTCAGCATTAAATAGTCATAGTCCCTCTGCAATAAAGAAGCAAATTTAATTCAGCATTAATTAGATTCTTGCGTAGGAGTTAGTTTTCCAATGGAGGATTGAGAAGGAAGGAGGACTCAAATGCTACAATAACCTGTACTTCAATATTTACAACCAAAAGGTCCTAGTTTTCTGTTTTATTTATTTATTTCATCTTCTGAACATGTTAAACTCTTTCACATTGTTTTCCATATTTTCTACTGTGAACTAATTCTCTTAGATTGAGAGGATAAAGTAACAATCTTTGTGATTGATGTTTGTATGTTGCTAACATGTCATATTTTTGTTGATCAGTTTATTTAATATTGTATGTCATGATTATTATGGTAAAATGGTTATTCTCCATAAACTGTATTTTTTTTTTTTCAATTTGCCAAACGATAACTTAAATAATGTGTGTAGTTAGCTTTATACATAAAGTTAACATTTTTAATACATTCACTGTAGACATAAAAATTTGCATCACATGATTCTATTGGAACTCTATTTAATTCTTCGCATAGAGATATGACAAAGATTAAATTGGAAAATATAACATACTAGACAGACAGATTATTATGTTTTAGTGTTTTGAGTTAGCTAATTGACATTGCTATAATATACTTGTGACATATGAATTGGGAATTACAAGGGGCAGAAAATTGATTTACAATCGTTTCGCATAGTATTTTTTGTTACTTTTATTATCATGTTGTCTGACTATATTCTCTCACTCATCATCACTCAAACTCAGCACATCTTGACTACTTTTCACGTGGACGTTTTAATTGATTTTGTAGGAAACTTTTATAATTTGTTCTCTAAGTTGGTAGATATATGATCTAAATTACTTTTTTTACTTGTTATGATAGTTTATGCCGGCACTAGAGTATAATTTTCACAAGAATACCAAAACGAGGCAGATTTCAATTCAAATTAAAAAAAAAAAATTCAAACCTAACGAGTCAGAGACGACATTATTGGAATTCTCATTTGCATCATTCTCTCCAATGTCCTCTGCCTTAGCACCTGCAGTGCCTTCTAAAAGAAAATGCAGTATTTTTCCCTTTGACAATGGTACTTCAGAACCGGCCTGAAAGCCAAAGAATGAGTATAAAAGAGAAGTAAAAACAGGAAAAAAAAAATCAGACTACTGGGAATTCTCAAATCAAAGAATATTCAACCATATAATTTATTATCATACAAATATTATAGTAAAGCCCAATAAAGTAACGAAAAATAAAAGTGATGATGATCTACAGAATGTATGGATGCAGAACGATGTTCTTCTCACAGTAAAAACAATAAAATCCAAACCAGAGTGTTTGCTTCAAAGATTTTTCGAAAAACAGAAGAAAAAGAATGGTTACCTTGTAATAAAGTTCAACATCCTTGAGGTTGTAATGATTTTCTTCATCCCATGGCAACGGTGGGCAACTCTCCGAGAACATGTATGAAGATAAGAACATCAATTATGGACACAATGTTTTCGAAACTTTAACTTCAAGATTATAATTTCTTCAACGACAAAGAACCAATTATTGATTTTGAGCCAATATTAATATCACTGTTGCTAAATGGACTTATTTCTCTGAATTTTCTAAGATTTTTTTAATTTAGTTATAGTGAATTGAAGAGAAATTGATTTAATATAATGTTTGTTTTTTCTTGAGAAGAGTTTTCTCTCTCTATTATCTATTATCTTGTATATTTCTTCTTTCCTTTCAATATACTCAGTTTCTTATAAAAAAAAAATTCGAACTTCAACATAAAAAAAGGATATCATGTCAAGATGAGATGAAAACATGTCGGTCTCACAGAAGTCCTCAATAAAGTCACTCGACATAGCTTCGGCATAGAGAAGAAGAACTGGCCAATGAAGAATATTATCCTTGTCTAATACTGGCTTTCTTAATCCAGTCAGTTCTCGATACATTTTCTTCCCAATTTTCAAGCCTCTATCTTGAATTGCAGAAAGAAGTTTCTGCATAAATGCACACATCCATAATTTAACAGATGTTTAATAAATAAAGATTAGTTCCCTGTAAAATGAAAAGACAAACCTGAGCCTCTACCACAGCGTCGGCCATCTGAGCCTCATCCTGACCATGCTTTAACTGTAATGAATCAATCTGTCTTTCGAGTTTTTTTAGTTCTTTGTTGTTTGGGTCAAACTTGATCCCATTTTCACAATAAGATCTTGCTTCAACTAATAAATTCAATGACATCGAAGCTTTAGCAGCTCGATAAAGCGCCTGATCAACAACCAAACTGTTAAGATTTTATCAGCTGTTAACACAATTCTAGTCTTTGAATCACCTTTAATACAAATAACTTCATCTTTTGAAACTACGGCAGTTTCAAATAATATTATGCAAAGAATCCAAAATCATGTCTTTGTATTATTTCTATTTCTTCCCATTAAATAGTATTTTTCACCTACAAGATGCCTAAAAGTAAGAAATGTCAAATAATAATTTAAAGGACGAATTTAAGGGTAATAAAAGCAACACAAAATACAGTTTGGGCAGTATTCCTTTTGCTTTTACTACACATAAATATGGATTAATTGAAACATATATCTAAGACTATATTTGAGTATAAGCAACAGCACTCAGAAAAGAAATGAAAGAGTAACACCTTAACGTTAGTAGGAGAAAGGTGGATAGCTTTCTCAGCATCTGCAAGAGCCCGTCTAAAATTTCCCAGCAGCAAATTGACATGGGCTCTATTAGAAAAAAGAATCGAAGTCTCAGAATCTCCCAAAACTTGTTGAGTTATTGCTCTAGTGTAACAATCAACAGCGTCAGAGTAATGCTTTTTACCCATTTTCACATACTCGTTGCCCTTCTCCTACAAAGACAACGCAAGTTCAATTTACCAAACTAACAGAAAAACATCCCTAGTAAGAGAAATAGGAAAGAAGCCACCCTTGTAAAATTAAAAAAATAATAATCGAACTTGTAATTTGTAAAATATATATACACACAAAACAAAGAGAGAGAGACCTTGAGCTCAAGAGCAGTGGACTCTTTTAGGGCGGCGATAGCATCGAGGTCCGCTTTCTCGCTCTCAGTAAGGGGCTCCGAACCATTTTCCATCCACAGAGCCATCGCTCCCTCTCTCTCTGTCCCCGGCACGGTGGAGGAAGCAGACTATTCACCGTTGTGAGGATGAAATAAAATGATTTGTTTTTTTTAGGGTTTTTTTTTTTTAAAAAAAAACTTCAAACTATTGTAGAGATGTTAAACGAGCGAGTCGAACCGAGCCGAGCCGAGACGGACCCGGCTCACCGAGCCTGTCGAGCCAAACGAGCCGAGCCTAACGAGCCTGCCGAGCTTAACGAGCCGAGCCTAACAAGCTGACCCTAAAAATTTTCAACCCGAGTCGGCTCGCGAGCCACGAGTCTAACGAGCCGAGCCGAGACAGCCCAACGAGCGTAACGAGCCGAACTTACATAAATAAAATTATTTTATATATTATATATTTCATCAATCTTTTATTTATTAAAATTATAATAAATATTTATTATATTAATGATGAAATATAATAAATACTTAGTCGTGTAAAATGTAAATAATAAAAATCTTTAATTAATACAAAAATGACATTTAATTATAAAAAATAGAAGAAAACAAATATATACAAAATAGAGTAACACAAGGCTTGGTTGGCTCCACTTTTCTTATCTCTCTAAGGTCTTAGAAAATGTGAGGAATAAGAGTCACTGAGCAACCACGGACTTGGCAACAATTAGAGTCTCAATCTCCACCTCAAATTGAAAATCAATTTGAGGACTAACCTTTGATTAAAGAAGGATTGTAAAAAACCGATCAAGCATTCAAAGTTTGAGAGGAAAAGAGTCACTTATTCTCATTCAAAATCCGATATTTCATGAATACCAAATTGTGAATATACAATATTTCCACTACCACTACTTGAGCTAACATGTGAAGAAACACGTGAATAACTAACATTAGAATATTTATATTCATAAGAAGAATATAAACTAGTAATTCTATGTGTTATTTGATCTATAGAAAATAAAGAAGAAGTTTGTAAATTATTAAAAATTTGATTAACAATGAGATATACTGCTCTTAACTTATATTTAGGATCCATTATACATGCATAACAAAAAATATGAAGAATATCAAGTTAATATTTTTTAAATTTTGTTTCTATTTTATTAAGTATATCTCTAAATTCATCTATAAGTCGATATTGTGCAAAATTAGTCGTTAAATTTATAAAAATTGGGACAACAAGATGAGAAGTGAGATAATAAATTTCTGAACATTCATTTATAGTATCATAAAATAGTTTTAAAAAATCAAAAAATATATTAGCTACTTTGGAACTAGATTTATCAATATTAATACTTTGTATTTTCTTACTAATAAAAACACAAATAACTTACTAATATGACATAGCATTTTTCAATATCAAATAAGTAGAATTTCACTTATTATCTACATCGGTAATTCAGACGTCACTAACTTGATTGTTCGTAAAAATACTTTGAAAATACTATATATCTTTAAAATAACTCAAAATGTGTAAACTTTATTTTTTAAAACTTAGTAAAAAACTTCAGTAAAATTTAATTAAAACTTTTAGTAAAATTTAATTAAAACTTTTAGCAAAAAATTTTAGTAAAATTTTACTGTTCACGTGAACAGTAACGTTTACTATTCACGTGAACAGTACGTACTGTTCACGTGAACAGTACGTTTACTGTTCACGTGAACAGTACTGCACTGTTCACATGAACAATGTGGGCTATTGTTCGCCCCACAGGGGCGAGTAATCTCCCCATGCACTGGATTTGGGCGATTGTTCGCCCCTGTGGCAAATTTTCACCCCTACGGACTGTAAGTTGAATAAAATGATTTTTTTTAGGTGTCGACCTGTTACATTAGAGGTGTCGACACTAACTTTGAACTATCTTTGAACGAGCAAGAACCGATCGATTGCTCATAAATAGCCTATCAATCGGCCATGTCTCTGTGTCTGTGAGTGTGAGTCTGTTAATTATTATTTGTTAATTGTTAAATGTTATTGTATTTGTTAATTGTTATTGTAATATATTTATTTGTTATTTCATTACAATTATAGCCGATCAATCGGCTGTGATTCACATTTCTTTTTAGTTTTTTTCCCAAAATTTTACCAAACGCGGTGGCGGTACGTCAAAGTCAATCAGCATTCGCCATTCAGCTTCAATTCAACCATTTAGTTTCGATTTATCACCTTTGGGCTCTGCCTTCTGTCGAGCATCGGAGAGTGCTGTCAGTGCTCCGACCTGGGCATCGGAGTTGGGCTGGACCGAGACATCGAAGAGTTGGAGATTGTCGATTGTCGGGCGTCGCCGCGTCGGAGAGGGCTCAACGCTCGCCGCTCATGCCAGGGCCCGAGCTAGGCTTGACGAGCAAGCTCGTCGAGCCCGGTCATTGACGTGCTCGTGAGCCAGGATGTCCAAGCTCGGCTTGACTCGCCTGTGAGACTCGAGCCAAACTCGCTCATTACTGTAGCGAGCCGAGCCAAGCTTGGCCCGCTACAGTAACGAGTCGAGCGAGCGAGCTGACGAGCAGCTCGCTCGTTTAACATCTCTAAACTATTGGTTTATTTAAAAAAAAAAAAACCTCAAATTTTACTATTCATCAAAAAAAACTTTAACCTTTCGTAAATATGCAGTTTAAACCTCGCAAGGGGTCAGCAGGCCATCCTCCTCAATCAAGTATGGCCGGTCCAGCTGGACTGGCCGTACTGTCCTCATTTTGCAAAGTGTTTGCAATTTTTCGGAGAAAGTATGTCCTCTGTATGTCCTCTGCTAGGAGAGGACGTACTCCACTGGTTAAAACCTGTGATTTTTGTCACGGGTTTCATTTTTTAGTGGAGAGTACGTCCTGTCCAACTAGACAGGACGTACTCTACCCCCTATTTAAAGCCAGATCTCGGCTTTAAAAAAACATACAACTTCTCTCAATTCTCTCAATTTTCTCCAATGGTTTCTTATTTCTCTCACTTGTTTCTTATTTCGACGATAATTTTCTGCGTTTACCTACAAGGTACGAAGGTTTTTTTTTATCATTTACTTTTGACATTCAACAAAAAAAAAAAAAAACTCAAATACAAGGTGTTAAATCGATATTAAATTTTTTATGATGTATTGTTTATTCATTGTATTTTTATGCTGATCAGTACTCTCCACGAATTAAGTGGTGTAATTGTACTGTGTAAGTGAGTTCTGTCTAGAAGACTGGGTTTTAAGTGAAACCGTTTGTGACCCCTCCAGCCTTTCCTGAGAACTTACTTAGAAAGGTAATTCTGTCTAGCAGATTGTCCAGTACATTCTTTCCTGAAAATTAACCCGATCAGTACTCTCCACGTTTTAACTTTTTGATTTAAATACTTTTATAGAATATCAAATATAATTAAATTGCGACGAACATGATATGTATATTTTTTTTTACGTTTTTCTCACTTGTATACTCATTATCCAGAAAAAAAAAAACTTTTAAGATATTAATAAAATACATAAGTTAAAACGTGGAGAGTACTGATCAGGATAAAAATACAATGAATAAACAATACGTCATAAAAAATTTAATATCGGTTTAACATCTTGTATATGAGTTTTTTTTATTGGATGTCTAAAGTAAATGATAAAAAAACACCTTTGTATCTTGTAGATGAACGCAGAGAAATATCGTCGAAATAAGAAATGAGGAAGAAAATTGAGAGAATTGAGAGAAGTTTTGTGATTTTTTTAAAGCTGAGGTCTAGCTTTAAATAGGGGGTAGAGTACGTCCCGTCTAGTTGGACATGACGCAAAGTCACGGGTTTTAACCAGAGGACGTACTCTCTCTGGTTTTACCCAGTGGAGTACGTCCTCTCATAGCAGAGGACGTACTCTCTCCGAAAAATTGCAAATACTTTGCAAAATGAGGATAGTACGGCCCGGTCCAGCTGTACTCGATTAAGGAGGACGGCCTGCTGACCCTCTGCGAGGTTTAAACTGTGTATTTACGAAAGGTTAAGGTTTTTTTGATGAATAGTAAAATTTGAGGTTTTTTTTTTTAAAAATAAATCGATAGATTGAGGTTTTTTTTTTAAAAAACCCTTTTTTTATTATTCTTCTTATATAAATAAGCATAGTTTATGAAGATTTCTATGTATATATTATTTCAACATGATAATTACCCCTTTTTATTAATCTAAATAAGTTATTTACCCAAATTTATTAAATGTTGCAAATAAATAAATAAAAAGGAGGCATCAATATTTTTACATGGTTTGGTAGTTTGCTTTTGTCCACGACATTCTTAAAACATTAAAAGCCAACAATAACAATATCACTTAGTTCTCGATAGTTATTATTCTTGGCTGAGTAAAATTTATTTTTTTGAGCATTTTTTTTCAATTTGACTAGGTCTATGAAGTTTGAATTTAACCCAAACCTTATAAATATGGGTATTGTCTCACCTGACCTTCGACCAAACCGAAAACTAACTCGTAATGAAGAGACAGCCCACGAGCGTTATCCAACGTGTCATTGGCATCACAATTCCAATAATCATTGTTAGCATGTAACAATTCCAACACTGTTTTCCTTATTTATTTTTATTAGCTTTCTGTTAGTTTAGTCCTCTTTTATAGTTATTTTCAAAATTACCCTCTTCATTAGTTTTTAGGTTATATACGTATACATTGTAAACAATAGATTTGATATAGTGAAAATAACAGAGGAATCATTCAACAAAAACTTCTCTCTCTCAACTTCTCTTATTCACCTTCTTCTTTCTTCTTCCTCGTCAGTTTTGAAAATCTATCTTGGTATCAGAGCTAATGGCATCCTCAAGCTAGACAATTTCAAATTCTCCTCAAATAAGCAACCCTCCATTCTTTCCCCTCAATGAATCAAACCCTAACAATCAAATTGGACTTCACAAATTATCTTATTTGGAAAACACAAATCCTAAATGTTGTCATAGCTAACGATATTGACAACATTCTGGATGGTTCCTATCCTCCTCTTCCTCCTCAATTTTTTGATTCCCTTTCTAGTCAATTAAACTCAGTTTTTCAAGTTTGGCAACGGTATAATCGACTCATCATGAGTTGGATTTTTTCCTCTCTTTTTGAAGAAATTCTTCCCCAAATAGTTAGTTTAGACTCTGCAAAGGAAATGCAGTTGGCACTGGGTCGAATGTTCTCTTCAGCTTTAGCCAAAATAACAGAACTTCGTAGCCAGCTTCACAGTTTGTTGAAGGATGGCATTTCAGCCGCTGCATACATACAGAAACTCACATCAATATGCAACACTTTATCAATCATTGGCGAACTGGTATCATACCGCGATCACCTTATCTATTTTCTCGAAGGTTTAGGTAGTGAATATAACCCATTTGTCACCTCCATTACAAATCGAACCGACCAACCACCGATTAAGGAGATTCATAGCCTTCTCCATAGCTATGATTTTTGCCTGGAAAAGCAGAACATAGCGATATAGCTTCTGAGCTCCCTTCAAGCCAACGCCGTCGTTCAGAGGCCGTTCTACCCTTCTCGGTCATCATTAAATCAATCCCTACATTTCTGACCTACTTTCACACCGACTTTTCCACAGAATCAGTTTTTTCATGGTTCGGCTTCTGAATCTCATCTGAACCCAAGCTGGCGTCTACGACCCGGATCCAACAAGCCCAAGTGCCAAATTTGCTTTAAGGTGGGCCACTCAGCATCAGTCTGCTATCATAGGTTGAACGCATCATATCGGCCCCCTCAATACCATGGCCCATACCCAAACTCCAGTTATCCGCCACCCATCTCCCAAAATCACTCATACCCGAGCTCCTTTAACCTGACTTCCTTTAACCAACTCATACCCACCCGAACTCCACTTACCCAAATTCTGTATCTTCTCCGGCTCAAGCAAACTCGGTCGGTATTCTGCCTCGACCCGATTTGTCTGCCTTAGCTCTGGCAGCTCAATGGATGTTGGATTTTGGTGCTACACATCATTTTATGCCAACTCCTTCTGTGCTGCAAAATCTCTCTCCCTACAGTGGCTCCATCCTAATTTTCACAGCAGATGGTAATCCTATTTCTATTTTTAGTTCTTGATCTGCTATTATTCCAACTGGTATTCGTCCCCTGTTTTTAAACATTGTTTTTCATGCTCCCCTTTTGTCACATAATCTTCTTAGTATCTATCAGTTATGTCGAGACAATCCGATTTTTGTTGAATTTCACTATGATTATTTTTTTTATTAAGGATCGGAGTTCACACCAGACACTCCTTCAAGGCTCTGTCAGTAATGGTCTTTACAAAACTCTTATTGCATCTCATGTTTTGGCAGCCAGCACTTCAGCCACTGCCTCGTCCAAATCTGCCTGAATTTCTGATTTATGGCATTCCCACCTCGGTCACCCATCTAGTTCTGTTTTACATGTTGTTTTTACTCTATGTAATCTTCCTTTAGTTAACTCTACTTCATCAAAACTTTGTATTGCTTGTTAATTAAGCAAAAACCATCGATTGCCTTTTCCAATTTCTCTATCTCATGCTTTGTCTCCCTTTGAACTCGTGCATATGGATGTTTAAGGTTCTATCCCCTATTAACTCAATTACTGGTGATCGGTACTTTCTACTCTGTATTGATGACTACACTCAGTTTACATGGTTTTTCTGCTTAAAATTAAAAAGTGATGTTCACCGAGTGTTTTTTCATTTTCATAAATTTGTTCAAATTCATATTGGACTCTCTATTAAATCTGTTCAATCCGATTGGGGTGGTGAATTTCAATCCTTATTGTCTATTTTCAAATCTCTTGGCATCCATCATCGAATCTATTGTCCTTACACACCAAATCAAAATGGTCATGTTGAAAGAAAAAATCGTCATGTTGTTAAAATTGGTTTACCGCTACTCTTTCACTCATTCGTGCCCCAGCGTTTTTGGCCCTATGCTCTTCGCACCGCCACTATGTTGATCAACTCTTTACCTACTCCAGTTTTAAACAACAAATCTCCCTTTGCGTGTCTTTTTCACTCCGTTCCTTCTTATTCTTCCCTCCGTGTTTGGATGTCTTTGTTTTCCTTTTCTACATCCTTTCAATCAACATAAGTTACAGTCCCGCTCACTCCCTTTGTGTTTTTCTGGGTTATAGTGCACATCACAAGGGTTATTTCTGTCTTGATCCTATATCCAATAGAGTTTATATCACTCGTCATGTAACGTTTGATGAGACTTCTTTTCCTTTCTCCTCCTTTACTCCTCCTTTGACATCTTCCTCTTCCTTCTATCTTCCCAAAACACTACACCTGAACCTATCCCTAACCTCCAAACTATTCCTTCTCATCTCGTGCCGGCTATCACCTCTCCACTGCAATGTCTACGACTTATAGTCAATTCTCATTCCATGCGAACTAGATCGAAAGTGGATATTTCTAAACCACGAGCTCTCTCTGCTCAAACAGATTTATCCCTTGAACCGAAAACCTTTCTACAGGCATCTAAAAATCTTTATTGGATGACAACTATGCAACATGAAATGACAGCCCTTCACAAGAATAAAACATGGCAGCTTGTTTCTTTACTATCCGGAGCCAAACTCATTGGTCGCAAGTGGGTTTTTGTAACGACCCCAAAATTTAATTTTTTTATTTTTTTCTAATTTGAAACCCTAATTTTTTTTCCAAATCAATTTATAAATTAGGTTAAATTGGATCGTTATAAAACCCTAATTTTCTTAATTCAAAATCATTGAAAATAACAAAAATAATTTAATAAGCGGAAACTTGAAATTAATATCAATAAATATTTAAAAAATTAAATGCTAAACAAATATTAAATAAAACTTCATTCATAAATTTTTAAAAATAATACTTAATAAAAATCCAACATTTGATGCAATATATTATTCAAACTTAAAAAAAAATAAATTTAAATGCAATTAAATATAAAAATATCTTTTTAAAACGATATAAAAGCATAACTTTAAATTTTTATTCAAAACCGACGACAACATCCTCCTCTGTATGTTCGCCTACCTCTGGCAAATTCTCGATCAGCGCCATTTCTTATTTCGTAGTTCCATTTCTTATGATTCCAGAATTTGAATCGGTCTCTCTTCGTAAAATAGATTAGAATTGAGCACAATTTCTTCGGAACTCATTGGCAAAATATGTGAGGGATCTAGAATGTATTTCTTCAGCATCGAGATATGAAACACATTGTGAACCTGCTTGAGTGACTCTTACTGAGATTGTAAATGAGTCAATGTAAATGAGTAAATGAGCTCATAAGCAACTTCTCCAATTCTTGCTGAGATTGTAAATGAGTCAATATATCTTGGGCTTAATTTGCCTTTCTTTCCAAACTGCATCACATCTCTCATTGGAGAAACTTTCAAAAATACATGATCATCTTCAGTAAATTCTAATTTTCTCCTTCTTTGATCTGCATAGCTTTCTATCTACTTTGGGCTGCAAGAATCCACTTTCTAATTAAAGTAACAATCTCGACAATTTGTCTCAAAATATTAGGTCCAACAAGAATGTCTTCACCAACCTCATCCTAATGTATTGGGGATCTACACTTTCTTCCATAAAGTGCTTCATAAAGCGTCATTCCAATTGAAGCATGGTAACTATTGTTATAAGAAAACTCGACTAGTGGTAAATTTTTACACCAATTCCTTTGAAAATCGATAGCACAAGCTCTTAACATGTCCTCCAAGGTTTGAATCATTCTTTTTGACTGCCCATCCGTTTGAGGGTGGAAAGCTGTACAAAAATTTAACTGAATGTTCATTGCTTTTTGCAAGTTCTTCCAGAACTTTGACGTGAAATGAGTATCTCGATCTAAAACTATAGAGATAGGCACACCGTGTAATCTGATGATGTCCATAATATATATTTAAGCATATTGATCCATATTAAAGGTAGTCCGTACAGGAATAAAATGTGCCGATTTTGTCAGTCTGTCAACTATCACTCAAATAGAGTCATAATTTTAAATTGATCTTGGAAGTCCAACAACGAAATCCATCGTGATATGTGTAGCGACCCCAATCCCGTTAGGGCTGCCACGGACTTCCCGTGACATACTTTTAACTTAATCACCATTCATTGACATAAAATTTTTCATTTTTCTCCTTAACACTTTAAAGAACGGACTTTGACAATCGATCCTCTTCTATCGACAATTGAAGCCTAACTTAGAACGTACGTAAAAAGACTCGTGTAAGGTCGAAAAATATCACTTAAGACTTGGGACCCAAAATAACATGAAGGATATGTGCATGGGGCGCGTCCAACATTCGGCGCGCTAGCCCCTCGCGCGCCGTGCACGCTAGCCCCTCGCGAGCCCTATGCGCCCACGGAGTGCGCCCCACGTGCCGGTGTCGCGTGCACCATGCACGCCTCGTGCATTCACTGTGCACAACCGCACGCCATCGGGGGACCACGCCTCACACACGCCGCACGCCTACTGGGTGCTCATGGAGCACACACCCGTGCACCGCGCTGGTCGCGCACCTACTGCGTGGCCACAACACACGCACTACACGCATCGTGTGCCTATCGCGCAGCCACAGCAAACGCACCGCGCCACGCTGCACGCACCGCTAGCCAATCGTGCGGACACGACACACGCACCGCATGCACCGCGCCACGCCGCACGCCCACCTCGCTCCTCGCTGCGCCTGGCACGCACACTGCGCGCCCACAGCGCGCCACCGCGCTCCTCACTGCGCCTGGCATGCACGTTGTGCGCCCACAGCGCTCCACCGTGCTTCTAGTGCCCCACGGGAGCCGACCGATCGGCTCCTCAGCCGATCAATCGGCACCCTCTCGGGTGCCAGACTATTTCTTTTACCTTTTGGCCAATCGATTGGCCATGAAGCGTAGATCGATCGGCCATGAACTGTCAATCGATCGGCTAGCGCTCTCTTTTGCACCCAAAATCTCGCACCTCGGCCGATCGATCGGCCACCAAGCACCGATCGATCAGCAGACGTTCTGTCGATCGATTGCGCCCTGCAGCGGCCATCGATCGGCTGAGCAGAGCAGCGCGCACCCCACATGCCCTGCTCGCCCAGCGCGTGTGTGCCAGCTGCGCGCCCAGCGCACCCTGCTGCGCGCCAGCGTGCCCTGCTGCACGCCCTACGCCTCTTTTCTCCCCTTTTCTTTGCTATCTTCAACTTTTTACCTACAACCTCAATCATAAAATCTTTAAATCATCCACATACATCTCCACCTAATATACCCCACCATTACCTACAATTCTTCATACTCTAATCATCAATTCAAATCCAACACCCAATCCATTTTATCCATAACGAAATACACAGCGGAAAACACATAAAAACGTCTTAAGGGTAAACTCATTCCTAAATCCATCCAAAAGACAATAACTCCAAGCTATCTACAGTTTATCCAAAATAGACATTATTCACATCTAATCCTAATACCTGTACATACATCACCCAAAATGCTCGGAGCACACCTACGTGTCAAATAAGCCGGGCCAGCACCTCCCACGCCCGCCACGAGCACCAGGAAGAGGTTCCTCACATTCGACTTCGTCACCTACATCATACGATTTAAACAATAAGCCTAATACTTAACATGGGATGCACTAAACGTAAACATATGCATGAATGCATGATCTCGTGAAAACATGTTTATTTCATTTCTTTAACGTTACATAACATGGGAATAAGAGGGATCCATGCAGAGTAGGCACAATCACCACCTCGTCTACCCCGTAGACCACATAACTTGCCCATGAGTTGCCATTTACTGGGTGTAATTGCCTTGCCCCGTGAGTTGCCATAAATGTGCCCTTCTCTACTCATACGCTACCCACACTTAATCATTACATATATTACATATTCTTTACTTTACTTTATCATGAAAACATTCATGTAAAAACATTTCATATGCCATTGGAGGAAAACATGATGCATGAGAGGAAATGCGCTTAAAACAATCAACAATCATCAAAGACAATTCATAATCAAACATAACTTTCATCAAACGTGAAACGTACGAGTAACTAACATCCTAAACTACGTGACTCATCAACGCCCCGCAATGAACAAAACTCAATTAACCTAGCAACATCACGATGTAGGGCCTTAAGGGCCAGAAACCTAACACACGCTTACTTGGCGTCCTTAGCAAGCCGAGTACCTTGCTTAAACTTGGTTCACCTAAGACTTTTCACAATTCGTCATCAGAATCGATTCTAAACAACTGAATTTTAAAACTAAGCGAAACTCCTAACTAAGGAAAATTCCCTAAAACTTTGGTTTACGTCATTCAGGCATTTAACCGAACACCTTGAGCTCACCATCACAATAACACACCATTAATGGCTTTTACTCTTCCCAACTACCAAATTCAATCCATTAATCATTCTTTCATTCTAACTACCAACAATAACCATAAATACATCATTAATAGCCATTAATACGGTAAAACTATCAATTTCTAACATAAACCTATAAATTTCAAAACCCTAAATCAAAACTCTAACTATTCTCAACCCTAAAAATAGGAAACTAAAGTCTAGAATACTCGTATCTCACCTAGAGATTTGATCTTGGAAGGAAATGGAGGAAGAAATCGCTGGAGGAGGAGGAACGATCGTGTAACGACCCTAATACTATACCCGTAATTACCGTGTAAATTTTTCATTTTTCTTTTTCTAATATCTTTAATTAAACTCTAGGCGGAAACTAAACCAAAATCGAAATCGGAATTAAAACTGAACTTTAAAATCATTTAAAACAATTAAATTTATTAAATAAAAACTATATTTAAACAAATTATAATTAAAATAAAGAATGGGAGGGCATTTTTGGGAAAGTGATCGCTGCGTTGTGCAGCGATCAGGCGCTGCAATGTGCAGCGCCCAGTCGCTGCACAATGCAGCGATCGAGCGCTGCATTGTGCAGCGCTCGAGCGCTGCATTGTGCAGCGCCCAGTCGCTGCACTTGGCAGCGACTGGTCGCTGCACATGGCAGCGACCCAGCCCTCGTCTCCCACCTGTTTTGCCTTCTGTTTTGCCTTTCACAACTGAACTCTCTGGAATTTTGGATTCCAGAGAGTAACCACACCTTCTTTTTACTAATTTCTCACAATAACCACAATAAACTCGACCCAAACTTATCTTACACTTAACCGACTTACAGCGGACTTTGCGAAATCCAACTGCGTGGATAATTCTAAAACCGAGCTATCCGTAACCACCTAAAAACATTTCATTTAATAACCAAACAGTTCCAGAATTTCTATAACGTTCAAGTAACTGTTTAAACCAAAATATTTTCTATAAATAGTTACCCAAAACATTCAAAATTAAACCTATCAACTATCAAATCTAAACATCCTATACATATTCTATCGATTATCCCAAAACATTCCCAAAATCTATACATACTGTCCCCACGGGTCAATGAAGCCTCGACTGCGCCAACACACCACCGCAGCTATCCTCCGTCAACTGGACTCAAGCCTCTGGAGGAGGGACATCGTCTGCACCTGTATCCTCGGTATCACCTACACCATACAATACACTATGAGATAAAAATCTCAGTAAGGCTCGTAAATGCAACTACTACGTCATACTATGCTGTGCTGTGCTGTACTATGCCGTTAAACTGTAAGCCTTTCGGCCGTTAAACTGTAAGCCTTTCGGCCGGTGTCTGTAAGCCTTTCGGCCGGTGAACTGTAAGCCTTTCGGCCGGTAACTGTAAGCCTTTCGGCCGGTGACTGTAAGCCTTTCGGCCGGTGACTGTAAGCCTTTCGGCCGTTTTCATTCTTTGCTTTATCTTTATTCAATGTACAGAAATTCATTTTCTATACTTTTCTTTAAACACGTGATGCATGAACAATTCTATATCTTAAAGTAAACACTCAGCATACATACCATCAAGACTATAAATACATAACCTATAACCTATAAAACAACTAAACCTGTCTACCCAACCAAAGCAAATAACATACGCATCTCCAAAATTCCTCGAGACGACATTCGACGTACGGTGTAGGCCAATCGGCCAGAAAAGTATCACGAGAACTTACCTCGTGCACGCTGCAATCCAAGTTTCGTCCACGAGCTCTGATTACCTAATCAACATGCAATATTGACGTTAAATTCGATTCTAAATCACTAAACGTCCAAATTATCAAAACTTTAACCGAAGAAATTTCCTAACATTTCAGCTTAACTTATCGAGGCAATTAATCCATTAATCTACGCTCGATACTCCGAAATCCAATTCACGAATTTTTCCGAAAACCCTAAAATTCTCGGATTTTAAACTTTTTCGCAAATCGATTAAACTTCGTCCAATAACGTCAAATACGTGAAATACATACTTAATCAAGGCTAACCTATTAATTACGAGCCCTAATTCGAGTTTTTAATCGAAAACCAAACGAAAACCCTAAACGTATAACTCCGTAAAACTCGAAATAAACGTTTTAAAACTACAGAGACATACCTAGAATGACGATCGAAGGAGAAAACGTGAAGGACGGAAGACGAACGGGAGGAGAAACGGAGGTCGGATCGCTTGAAACCTTGGCGGCCAGAGAGCTCGCGAGAGAGAGGAAGAGAGAAACAGGGAGGGGAGGGCATTCTGCCGAGAAGAGAAGAAGGCTTTGCCTTTTTAATAAAAAAATGATTTACAAAATTACTATTTTGCCCTTAGCTTTAATTATATATTCATTTCGTCCTTCATTTCGTTAATCGTCCAACCATTCGACTTCTCCAAATGTCCTTACTTCACCAATAAGTCTAACTTATTATTTGAGATTTATTAAGACCGTTCGTTTGCAATATGGACTTCGTTTGCTATTTTTACTAAAACGTCCTTTACTTTACAATAGTGGTAATTGCTCGGAATATAGCGTCACTATTCCGAAAATTCTCCAAAATTCCTTAAAATTCTAATTATTTGTTAGGATCGTGATGACGCTTTCTTTTCGTAAAACGGACCTGATTTGACATATTTACCAAAAATGTCATTATATAATAAAATAATAATATAATATATTATATCCGTAGTCCGTACAAGCCGGATATTACATTCCACCCTCCTTATTCAGAATTTTGTCCTCAAAATTTGCTCTGGCTTATAGTCCTTGACATTAACGTCTCTCGTCTTGCGGCATTAGCCCTAACCTCGTATTCTCTACTTTCGCTTGGATCGTACACGTCCTTTCTCACATACCGAGTGTAATCCAATACCTCAAATTTAAATCAATCAATGCAACAACATATTTGTCACCTTAATACTTGCGCATGTACCCACTTTCGACTTTCACTTAATCACTCGCAGATTAAATCTCTTAATAATACTAGCTTTAAAATTCACTCTTTATTGACGCCTTTCCTCTAACGCCAGTCAAATTGAATGTCTACAATTTCATTCAGTTTCTAGGCTGTAGCTTATACCTCAACGCAATTTCCTCAATTCAGTTCAAAATCGGAATGCACAACAACAGAATTTCTACACTAATTTTCTAATTGTAGCCCTCACTTTCAGTTTGCGCATCAAATCTCATCAAATCTATAAATTTTAACCAAACGACCTCTAATTGCGTACCTGTCATCTGACGACCTGGGCACGTGTTGGTCTATATCTAATCATCCAAACGCTAGGCTTACGAACTTATCAATAGGTCTTTACCCAAAGACTGCCTATTATCCTTAATTCTTAAAATAACTTCGACTTTCTAACGTCATTTGGGTTGACTGTTGTTCAAGGGTTCCCAATAACCTCCAAGTTGTAATCCAACTCCCCTCTATTTAAACCTTGACTCAATAAATCAAGTTCCTTTGGTCTAGTTTCTAATTTTCTTAATCCTTTACGCTCTCTATGCCTTCTCAATTTACTTACTCTAACGCTGAATCTAAATTTCAAATCTCTAAATCTTGCTAACCATCTCATCGAGATTACTCTGAGGTTTCGACGAGTCCATAGTTACTACTCGCTTAGGGTCGATTCAGGTCTCCTTGTTACTGAGATGTTATAAACATCACATATCGATCTAGACTATCCCAATGAATTCTATTGTTACTCCATTACTATCTTCTCGTATTACTTCCGCTATAGTCATTTATTTTAACTTAAGTCTCTAGCATTTCCGAGTATCATCTAGTCCTTCAATCCCATCCTTGAAGCGTTCTAAACTAGTCATTCTAACTTAAGCCATTTGTACCAAATATGAGTCGATCACTAGAAATTTGCTAACTTAATCTCACCTCTAAGCTTACTTAGGTAGCTTCGGTGATAATTCTCACACTTCTTATTCTATAAATCGCAAAATTTTCAATTTGCTATCTTTTAAACGCCAATCTCGGCTCTCATTTAATCCAATGATCTACCCCTCCTTCACTAAATTCCTCAAGGCTACATCAAATTTGCCGACTTGTCTATTTTCGTTCGCTCCTTTTGGTCAAGTTCCAACTACTCTACTCGACAATCATTCTAGGTTTAACTCTTGAATTCTCTCTTAACCTAGACACCCTTAACTTCATACGAATCTCAAATATATGAGTTCTGCGATACTTGATCTATTTAATCACACTTCAGGCATTACAACGATCTAGGGTACCCCTTAATATGTTTATATCTAACCTTCATCTTTCTTGATTAGTCGTATATATATATATATACGACTATCATTATCATCATTATTATCGTTACCTATTTAACATAAACATATTGTCATACAAACAATTAAGACAGTACCTGTAATAAGGGAAGGCTGTGCCCCGTCGTTGACGTCACCAGGCTCAATAAATGCGAAGACCCTGGGCATGACTCTCCTCTGATCACCGCCCGACTGGCTTCGACCCTGCTTCGGGCAGTCTTTAATAAAATGGCCTTGTTCTCCACACCAGTAGCACACATTCATGCCTAATCTGCATGGGCCACCGTGCCCTCTCTGACATTTAGGGCAAATAGGTATCTGAGGGTCCCCCTGTACTTGCTTCCCCTTTCCCCGGTCATTACCTCCCTCAAGAGGTCTCTTAACACCCCTCTGCTGCTGCTGGGACTGTGCTCTAGGCTGCCAATCTTGGTTCAACGACTGAGGGCGAATCTCTCGGAAGAAGCCCTTAGCTGGCTCCCTCGGTCTGGTAGAACTCTGCTCAACAGCCTCAATGTCAAGCGCCCTGGCCACAATATCGTCGTAGGATACATTCCGTACCCCTGATATAGTAAGGTGCATCCAAAACTCCCGGCTAAGTCCCTGTAAAAATCTCCGTACCTTATCCTCGTTGACGCTGACCTGCCGTGGAGCAAATCGAGACAATGCCTCAAATCTCCTAACGTACTCGGCAATAGAAGCGGTCTGTCGTAACTGCATAAACTCGACCATCTTCGCCTCGCGAACAGTATGGCTGAAATATTTATCATAAAATCTCTCCCTGAACTGCTCCCAGCTCATAACAGTCACGTCCGTGGTAGGCTTAATGGAATCCCACCAAAATCGGGCGTCAAGAGATAAATGGTAGGTCACCAATGCAACCTTCTGTCCGTCCTCGATGCCAGCATAACCCAGCATATCCTCCATAGTACGAATCCACTCCTCTGCTGAAGATGGATCCGTAGACTGTCCGCTAAAAATAGGGGGCTGGAGCTTCTGAAATCTCTCCATCCCACGATTACCAGGAGTGACTGCCTCCCGAGCTCTATCGCCTTCCCGGTTTATCAACGTACCCAACTGCTCAGACTGTCTCTCCATCTGCTGAGCCTGTCTCTCCATATGCTGAGACTGCTGGGCTATAAAATCCTTGAGTGTGTCAATCGTATCGTCTCTGTCATCTCGATCGTTCCGTGGACGCACCATAATTATATAACTCCTATATAAAAGTTAAACAAATATTCTAAGAAACTAGAAATCAAATAAAGCTATAAACTTACTTACAGTTGATGAAGAATGTCCGCGTAGTGGCTGTGCAGTCGAGCAGTCTACAGAACCGATTTTAAAACCCGGGGGCTTTGATACCATAACTGTAACGACCCTAATACTATACCCGTAATTACCGTGTAAATTTTTCATTTTTCTTTTTCTAATATCTTTAATTAAACTCTAGGCGGAAACTAAACCAAAATCGAAATCGGAATTAAAACTGAACTTTAAAATCATTTAAAACAATTAAATTTATTAAATAAAAACTATATTTAAACAAATTATAATTAAAATAAAGAATGGGAGGGCATTTTTGGGAAAGTGATCGCTGCGTTGTGCAGCGATCAGGCGCTGCAATGTGCAGCGCCCAGTCGCTGCACAATGCAGCGATCGAGCGCTGCATTGTGCAGCGCTCGAGCGCTGCATTGTGCAGCGCCCAGTCGCTGCACTTGGCAGCGACTGGTCGCTGCACATGGCAGCGACCCAGCCCTCGTCTCCCACCTGTTTTGCCTTCTGTTTTGCCTTTCACAACTGAACTCTCTGGAATTTTGGATTCCAGAGAGTAACCACACCTTCTTTTTACTAATTTCTCACAATAACCACAATAAACTCGACCCAAACTTATCTTACACTTAACCGACTTACAGCGGACTTTGCGAAATCCAACTGCGTGGATAATTCTAAAAACCGAGCTATCCGTAACCACCTAAAAACATTTCATTTAATAACCAAACAGTTCCAGAATTTCTATAACGTTCAAGTAACTGTTTAAACCAAAATATTTTCTATAAATAGTTACCCAAAACATTCAAAATTAAACCTATCAACTATCAAATCTAAACATCCTATACATATTCTATCGATTATCCCAAAACATTCCCAAAATCTATACATACTGTCCCCACGGGTCAATGAAGCCTCGACTGCGCCAACACACCACCGCAGCTATCCTCCGTCAACTGGACTCAAGCCTCTGGAGGAGGGACATCGTCCGCACCTGTATCCTCGGTATCACCTACACCATACAATACACTATGAGATAAAAATCTCAGTAAGGCTCGTAAATGCAACTACTACGTCATACTATGCTGTGCTGTGCTGTACTATGCCGTTAAACTGTAAGCCTTTCGGCCGTTAAACTGTAAGCCTTTCGGCCGGTGTCTGTAAGCCTTTCGGCCGGTGAACTGTAAGCCTTTCGGCCGGTGACTGTAAGCCTTTCGGCCGGTGACTGTAAGCCTTTCGGCCGTTTTCATTCTTTGCTTTATCTTTATTCAATGTACAGAAATTCATTTTCTATACTTTTCTTTAAACACGTGATGCATGAACAATTCTATATCTTAAAGTAAACACTCAGCATACATACCATCAAGACTATAAATACATAACCTATAACCTATAAAACAACTAAACCTGTCTACCCAACCAAAGCAAATAACATACGCATCTCCAAAATTCCTCGAGACGACATTCGACGTACGGTGTAGGCCAATCGGCCAGAAAAGTATCACGAGAACTTACCTCGTGCACGCTGCAATCCAAGTTTCGTCCACGAGCTCTGATTACCTAATCAACATGCAATATTGACGTTAAATTCGATTCTAAATCACTAAACGTCCAAATTATCAAAACTTTAACCGAAGAAATTTCCTAACATTTCAGCTTAACTTATCGAGGCAATTAATCCATTAATCTACGCTCGATACTCCGAAATCCAATTCACGAATTTTTCCGAAAACCCTAAAATTCTCGGATTTTAAACTTTTTCGCAAATCGATTAAACTTCGTCCAATAACGTCAAATACGTGAAATACATACTTAATCAAGGCTAACCTATTAATTACGAGCCCTAATTCGAGTTTTTAATCGAAAACCAAACGAAAACCCTAAACGTATAACTCCGTAAAACTCGAAATAAACGTTTTAAAACTACAGAGACATACCTAGAATGACGATCGAAGGAGAAAACGTGAAGGACGGAAGACGAACGGGTGGAGAAACGGAGGTCGGATCGCTTGAAACCTTGGCGGCCAGAGAGCTCGCGAGAGAGAGGAAGAGAGAAACAGGGAGGGGAGGGCATTCTGCCGAGAAGAGAAGAAGGCTTTGCCTTTTTAATAAAAAAAAATGATTTACAAAATTACTATTTTGCCCTTAGCTTTAATTATATATTCATTTCGTCCTTCATTTCGTTAATCGTCCAACCATTCGACTTCTCCAAATGTCCTTACTTCACCAATAAGTCTAACTTATTATTTGAGATTTATTAAGACCGTTCGTTTGCAATTTGGACTTCGTTTGCTATTTTTACTAAAACGTCCTTTACTTTACAATAGTGGTAATTGCTCGGAATATAGCGTCACTATTCCGAAAATTCTCCAAAATTTCTTAAAATTCTAATTATTTGTTAGGATCGTGATGACGCTTTCTTTTCGTAAAACGGACCTGATTTGACATATTTACCAAAAATGCCATTATATAATAAAATAATAATATAATATATTATATCCGTAGTCCGTACAAGCCGGATATTACAGATCGGGCCATGAGAAACCGTCAGAGGAGAAGGGGAGGAAAATCGCCTAGAGGGGGCGGAGTGGGGTGGGGGGAGTTTGTTTATGTTTTATAAATTTTAACTTACCTAATTACCATTTTGCCCCACCACTTAATTCTCTATCTATTTCGCTATTTAGCCTATTGATTTGGATTCTCTGAAGTTTCCTTATTCCACTAAATATCCCAGTTAATGCTTAGGGTTCTAACAAAACTTGTCGCTCGTGAAATGACCTTAATTTCCTCTGTTTACGAACATACCACCAGTAAGCAGAATACCAAATATTTCGGGCGTTACATCCTACCTTCCTTAATAGAAATTTTGTCCTCAAGCGTACCTGAACAATTCTGGATATTTGTCCATCATGTTCTGTTGGCGTTCCCACGTGGCTTCTTCTACGTTATGATTTCTCCATAGCACCTTCACTAGAGGGATCATCTTGTTGTGTAGGACCTGTTGACTTAAATAATATTTAAGTCTAACGATGTTTTTGATGATGTGTTTTAAGAAGTGTAATTTGGTTAAAGTAAATATATGAGATTAATGAATTATGTTGATGAGATTAATAAGTTGATTAATAAATTAAATATTGACCTTATTATATTTTTCTCTAGCTTTTAAGTGGAAATGTCCTTTGAAAAATGTATTTTAGTTATTTAACAAATCTGGTTAAGTGTTCAAGGTGTGATAGCAAAACAGGGCTAAAACTGATAAAGTACTACATATCCACCGAAGTAGAAGAAAAGACTTCCACCGCTAGCTAAATGACAAAGTTTACATCTGCCGCTGGCAGAGTCTTCCTAAGACTTCTAACGCTAGCAAAATGACAAAGTTTACATCTACCACTGGCAGAGTCTTCCTAGGTTTACTTCTACCGCTAGCAAAACGACAAAGAAGACTTCTACCGCTAGCAAAACGACAAAGACAACATCCACCGTTGGTACTTCAAAGGCAACATCCACCGCTAGTACTTCAAAGGCAATATCCACCGCTGAACAGTATCTTTCGGATGCATAGCAAAGAATGCCATCTACCTGCAGAAGAAAGTGACGTTGACCACTTACATCCACCGATGGCAGTAGCATTGTAAAGTTACATCTACCGATGGCAGTTCAAACATTGTAAAGATATATCTACCGATGGCGATTCACTTACTTTTTTTGCCAACACTGATATTTAAAATACCGCGAAGCAACAGTGACACTCGTCCAGAGCTTTAACTCCAGACCATTAATGGCGACGAACGAAAGCGACTTCAGAACGCAACGGCTAGTTGTCTATGTACGGATGTTTCTCTAACGGCTATTTCCATATTCAGATGAGAAGCCTTCAATATCTGAAGCCGATTACAGACAGAGTATAAATAAAAGAAAAAAGCTCGGGAGAACAACTTTTGCTGAAATTATCTTCAAATCCTTATGAGCAAATACTTTGCACTACTCTGTATTTTCTTCTACATCTCTCGACCCTTAAACTTGAGATTCTGCTTTGAGAGAGTGTAGCATGTTGTGCTCATCTATTCAAATCTGTAAAATCTTAAAGGCAGTGGATTAACGCCCATGAAGTTCAATCCAAAATTGTAAGGCAGTAGATCGACGCCCGTGAAACTCGATCTGGAATTCTCGTTGAGGAGAAGTTAAGGATCTTCAAGGGGGAAACCTTGAAGCGTGGACGTAGGTAGGTTTTGGCCGAACCACGTAAAAACTCTCGGTGTTGTTTTTCTCTCTCTCTCTCTCTATGTTTATTTGAATCAGTAAGCAATTAATTGAGAATTTGTTTATTACACTCAGTAAAAAAGATTAAGAAATTTCTAATTCACCCCCCCTCTTAGACAATAACAATCCTACAATTGGTATCAGAGCGAGGTTAATATTGTTTGTATTGTGATAAAATTCGAAATGGCATTCAACACCAACACTACACAAGTAGAGGGTCAATCTACTACTAGGCCTCCATTCTTTGATGGGAATGATTATGTTTATTAGAAGTCTAGAATGAGAATTTATGTTCAGGCTGTGGACTATGATATATGGAATATTATAGAATATGGACCATTTAGAGCCATGAAAACTGAAAACGAGATTAGTGTTCCTAAGGCCCCTCATGAATTGACAGAATCCGATAAGAGAAATTTGAGTCTAAATGCTAAAACAATAAATACACTATATTGTGCATTGAATAGAGATGAGTTCAATAGAGTTCAGGGGTGTGACAGTGCACAGGAGATACGACATTTGTTAGAAGTCACACATGAGGGAACCAACCAGGTTAAAGAGAATAAACTGGGTATGCTTGTACATGAGTATGAACTTTTTTCAATGGAAAAAGATGAGTCTATTTCATCTATGTTTACTCGATTCACTAACATCACTAATGGCCTAAAAGCTCTTGGTAAGATTTACTCAGGTGAAGAACAGGTAAGAAAAATTCTGAGATGCCTACCGAGAGCATGGCAACCAAAAGTGACAGCCATACAAGAGGCTAGGGATCTCAAAGTGCTCAAGCTTGAAGAGTTCATTGGCTCTCTGATGACTCATGAGATAACCATGAGAGTCAATGACAAGGAAGATCTCAAAGAGAAAGAGATCAGCAAAAAGAAGGATATAGCACTTAAGGCTTCCTCGAGCAAACAAGATGACTCTGAGGAAGAAGATGAAGATGAGGACATTGCTCTTATTACCAGAAGATTCAACAAGTTCCTCCAGAGAAAAAGGATGCATGGGAGGAAATTCTCTAGAGGAGAAAAGCCTCAAAAGGAGAAGGAGATAACATGTTTTGAATGCGGGAAGCCAGGACATATCAAGGCCGAATGTCCTCAAGCAAAGAAAGGCCTCAAGAAATTCAAGAATAGGGCAATGAAGGCCACATGAGATGATAGTGAGAGTGACACTTCCTCAGAATATGAGGAAGTAGCCAACCTGTGCTTCATGGCACATGAAAATGAGGTTAGAGTTTCCTCTAGTGATAGTGAAACTGAGGATGGAGACTTAATTGATGCTTTTAATGATTTAGTAAAGCAATTCGGGATGCTAAAAACTAAATACATCTCAGTGAAAAAGGAGAATTCTGATTTAATTGAAAAACATGGTAAAGAGATAAGCTTGCATGAAAAGGAGATAGCTGATCTTAAAAGTAAAAATGAGGATTTGAATTATATTGTGCTTAAGTTCACAAATGGTATCAAGAACTTAAACATGATGATAGGAAATCAGAGAGTTACTTTTGATAAAGCAGGTTTAGGTTATGATAAGTTTAATAAAAAGAAAGCTTTTAAGAACTTCTTTGTTAAACCAACTACCTGCTATGCTTGTAATGAGATAGGACATAAATCTTTTGAATGTCCTCTAAAACTAGGAAAAACTAAACCTGGCAGGGGATTGCAATGGGTTCCTAAGAGAAACAGACCTAACTCTAAGACCCAAAAGATTTGGGTACTAAAGAAGACAACTTGATCTTCTGTTTTGCAGGTTGATTATTCTCCCAGAAAAAATCAGTGATTCCTCGACAGTAGATGCTCGAGGCATATGACGGGAGACTCAACTAAATTTGCTGTTGTCAACTAGAAGAAAGGAAATGTCACTTTTGGTGGAAACCAAAAGGGTAAGATTGTTGGCATCGGTAACATAGGTAACTGTTCTAACCCCATCATTGAAAATGTCTTATTAGTAGAAGGGTTAAAGCACAATCTGTTAAACATCAGTCAACTATGTGATAAGGGATATAAAGTTTCTTTTAAATCTG
This sequence comes from Begonia masoniana, assembly GCA_022432975.1. Taxonomy (NCBI): domain Eukaryota; kingdom Viridiplantae; phylum Streptophyta; class Magnoliopsida; order Cucurbitales; family Begoniaceae; genus Begonia; species Begonia masoniana. The sequence continues at coordinate 13,282,909 of CM039516.1, forward strand.
ATGCTTGTGTGATTAAAGATAGTATGAGTAGTAAAGTTCTGTTCAAAGGTTATAGAAATGAAAATGTTTATATTATTGATTTAGATAACCTTGAACAAGTTGATGAAAAATGCATTGCTGTGAATCTGTTGGTTGATAGTTGGACTTGGCATAGGAGATTAGAACATGTAGGTATGGATATCTTAGCTAAGATTCTTAAGAATAATTTAGTTAGAGGGATTCCCAAGATATCCTTTGAAAAGGATAAGGTCTGTAAAGCTTGCTAAATGGGCAAGCAGATCAAAAGTTCCTTTGCATCAAAGAATGCAATCTCTTCCTCCAAGCCTTTTCAGCTTCTTCACATGAACCTCTTCGGTCCTTCTAATGTAGCCAGTCTAGGTGGAAAATTCTATGCCTATGTCATTGTTGATGACTTCTCTAGATTCACTTGGGTATACTTTCTGAAGTCAAAAGATGAGACCTTTGATACCTTCTCTAGCTTTAGGAAAAGAGTTCAAAATGAAAAGGAGCTTACCATTGTTGCTATTCGTAGTGATCATGGTGGAGAATTTGAAAATGAGAAATTTGAACTCTTGTGTCTCAAATATGGAATTGAGCACAATTTTTCCTCCCCTAGAACTCCTCAGCAAAATGGTGTTGTTGAGAAGAAAAATAGGTCTCTCCAAGAGCTAGCTCGGACTATGAAAATTCTCTTCCAAAGTATTTCTGGGCAGAAGCTGTTTCAACAGCTTGTTATGTGCTTAATCGGGTCTTTATAAGACCTATTTTTAAGAAAACACCATATAAACTTTGAAATGGAAAAATGCCCACTGTTAAGTACTTTAGAGCCTTCGGTTGTAAATGTTTTATTCTTAACACCAAAGATAATTTAGAAAAATTCGATTCCAAATCTGATCTTGGAATTTTCCTTGGTTATTCTCTTTCCAGTAAAGCATATAGGGTGTTCAATAAGAGAACTCTAGTTGTAGAAGAATTTGTGCATGTCAATTTTGATGAAACTCCTCAACTTACAATCACTGTGGATGAGGAGGATACCTAAGGAAATGAAATGGATTCTCTTTCCTTAGATAAATCTTCTGAAATCCATCAAGGAGAAAACTCTCTAGATATTGTTCCTATTAAGGATGAATTAGCAGCTCTGCCTAGAGATTGGAAGTATGTAAGAAATCATCATTTAGATGAAGTTTTAGGTGATCCTTTTCTAGGAGTAAAGACTAGATCCTCTCTTAGGAATCTCTGTGCCAATGTGGCATTTATCTTTCAAGTTGAACCTAAGAAATTCGAGGAAGCAGAGCAGGATGAAAACTGGATTATGGCTATGCAGGAAGAGTTAAACCAATTCGAAAGGAACAATGTTTGGGAACTTGTTCCAAAACCAGTTGATCATTCAATTATAGGAACAAAATGGGTGTTTAAGAACAAGATGGATGAAAGTGGCATTATTATTAGAAATAAAGCCAGATTAGTTGCTAAAGGTTATAATCAAGAAGAAGGAATAGATTTTGAGGAAATCTTTGCACCAGTAGCTAGATTAGAGTCTATTAGGATGCTCTTAGCATATGCTTACTACAAAAACTTCACACTCTTTCAAATGGATGTAAAGAGTGCATTTTTAAATAGTTATATCATGGAAGAAGTTTATGTAGAGCAATCCTTAGGATTTGAAAACTATGAAAAACCTGACAATGTATACAAACTTAGGAAAGCTCTCTATGGACTTAAATAGGCTCCTAGAGCTTGATATGATAGGTTGAAGTATTTCCTTGAGAAAAATAAGTTCAAAAAGGGGAATACCGATTCAACCCTTTTTACCTTGCAAAAGGACAATGATATTCTCCTTGTTCAAATCTATGTTGATGATATCATATTCGGGTCTACAAATGTTTCACTTTGTGATGAATTTGCCTCTGTTATACAAAGTGAGTTTGAAATCAGTATGATGGGAGAGCTAAAATTCTTCTTAGGATTCCAAATTAGCCAAAAATCTAATGGTATTTTCTTCTGTCAAGAAAAATACATCAAAGATCTCTTAAAAAGATTTGGATTAAAATCCTCTAAGTCCTCTAGAACTCCATGAGCACCACTACCAAATTGGACAAAGATGAAAATAGAACAAGTGTTGATATTAAAAAATATCGTGGTATGATTGGATCTCTGTTATACCTGACAGCTAGTAGGCCAGATATTCTCTTTAGTGTCTGTCTCTGTGCTAGGTTTCAAGCTGCCCCTAAGGAATCTCACTTAAATGCAGTCAAGAGAATATTCAAATATTTGAGTGGAACTCATGATCTAGGATTGTGGTATCCTAAAAATATCTCATTCGAATTAGTAGGATATTCTGACTCAGACTATGCAGAAAGTCTAGTTGATAGAAAAAACACAAGTGGAACATGTCAATTCTTAGGAGAATCTCTAGTGTCCTGGTATTCTAAGAAACAACAAAATTTTGTAGCACTTTTAACTGCCGAAAGTGAATATATTGCTGCTGGTAGTTGTTGTGCTCAAATGCTTTGGATAAAGCAAACTCTTGAAGATTATAATCTTTTCTATGACAGGATTCCTATTCGGTGTGACAACACCAGTGCCATAAACATTTCAAAAAATCCCATCCAGCATTCTAGAACAAAGCACATCGAGGTTAGATACCATTTTATTAAGATCATGTTAAAAAAGGTGATATTGCATTAGAATTTGTCAATTATGCTGATCAATTAGCAGATATCTTTACCAAGCCTTTGGATGAAAAGACGTTCAATAATATTAGAATAAGGTTAGACTTCATTCGGATTGAGAAAAACTGAGGTTCTCTTTCCATTGGCATCGGAAGATATGCGTCATCCACTTACCATCGGAAGATGTGTATCATCCACTATGCGTCGGAAGATGTGCATCATTCATTTACCGTCGGAAGATGTGTATCATCCACTATGCGTCGGAAGATATGTGCATCTATCTAGTGACACGTGTCACCATCGGGCGATATCCTATTTTCAAGTCTATATTCTTAGAGTCGGGCAAAACCCTAGAGCATTCAAACTTGTTTGTTTAAGACGCTTCATCTTTTCGCGCTCTTTCAAAAGCTCCTGCCCTATCCGTCGGTTCCCGTCTACAAAATCTTCTTCTCTTTCGAGTTTTCACTTAGAAAGTTCTTCAATCGTCTACATGGCATCTTCATCTCGAGCGGTTCTGGAACCGGCCAAGAAGAAGGCCAAAACTTTAGTTCGTCAGCCACGAGAGCTTCCTTGTGCAACTCAGTGGCCGTCTCTCTACTTCCTCAGTCATGCTGCCGAAAAAAGGTATCATGACGATTTTAAGCTTAAATCTCTGATTCCAAGTTGAGGTATACTCTTTGAGGATTTAGCTGGCTTGGATATAGTTGAACCCTTGAAGCGGCTCGGGTTATTGGGGTTATTTGATGTAGAATCCTTCATTAACCTGTGGCGATTAAAATGTTTTATGCCAATCTTGGATTCTCTTCTGACTTCTCAACTATCTTGAGCTATGTGTATGGAAAACACATAGTTCTAACATCCCAAGCAATCAATGAACTTCTGGAGAGTCCACATTTAGATAACCATGTCAAATTCTTTGAGTCAGGGCATGAGCCCCTACTCCTTAACTCTCCAGAGGGTCATCAGTTTTTGAGGACCATTGCTCTAAACCTGAATCACATCCCTAATCAATTAAAGAGCAAGCACCTCACCATCCGAGCTCGGCTCTTTCATCAAATGATCGGGTACGACATCATTCCTAAGGGTGGTCTTTATGATCAAGTGAGTGGAATTGAATTATTTGTTCTGTTTGCACTCTACCAACAGACCCCCTTCAACATGAGATTTATTGTTTTGAGAAGAATGATTCAGATTGTCTCTAGGGGTGGGCAGAACCGGCCCGGAACCGCAAAATCGGACCAGACCGGCTGTCCGGTCCGGTTCTTGGCCGGTTCTGCCTCCCGTGGGACCGGTTCCGGTTCCATTAATCGGGGAATCAGGAATCGCAGTCCGGTTCCCGGTTCCCCGTGCCGGTCTTGGGAAATCCCATGGGAGAACCGAGACCCATGGGTCGGATAATCCACCGGGCCGACCCATGGGTCATACAACTTAAAAAAAAAACACTCACTAAATTTATTTCAATTTTCACGTCCAGTCTAGGGCACTCCCTCATTTCCATTTCACTCAGTTGCTTTTCTCTGCATATGGCTTCGGCGATTAATCTGCCTCTCAAAGTCCATTTTCGTCCCTCGTTTTCTGTAATTCTTCCTTTAAACAGATCGAAACTCCGCATCCAAAAAAGCGGTTCAGTGACGCGGAGCTTGCGGCTGATTTGGTGACAGAGGTGGCGAAGATCAACACCCAACTGACCCAATCAAGGGATGCGATGAAGAAGAGCAAAAAGCTTATGTTTTCTGAGGTTTCGGGGCATTTTCGTCTGAAATCAGAGGCGATGAAGGGTAAGTGGAGGAAGATGGGGGAGGATGAAAAGTGGGCTTTGGTTAAAAAATTTGTTTCGGAGTGGAGTGATAATTTTTAGCCATTGTCAATGTCAGCAAGGTCTGTGAAAGAAATGGTGGATGAATTTGTGGTGGGAGAAGATTCATCATCTCCTTCTTCTGCTTCAATTTTGTTTCACGGGTTGCAGAGATTAAATGTTTGTTTTATTTTTAAATTTAAAAAAAAATTAAAATGGATGGGAGGAAACCAGTACCGAACCGGACTGAAAATCCTGTCTGGTTCCGGTTCAGTACCGGTTCTGCTAGGGACCGGTTCCGGTTTCGGGAATTTATTTCTCGAAACCAACGGTCTGGTCCAGTTCCAGTCCAGAACCGGCCCGGACCGGACCGTGCCCAGCCCTAATTGTCTCTACCAAGGCTACATCACTTTCATACAATCTGCTTCTCATGAAGATATTTGAAAAGTTTGAAGTGGAATATCCTGAGGAAGATGATCCCTTCCGTCTTCAACCTTCAAGCTATTACTCACTCTCCACTCTGAAACGAATGGGGATAAAAAGAACAAGAAAATGGGAATTTGTGTTGGATGAGATCCGCACGAAGGTTTCTAAGGCACCTCCTGCCCGGCTGGGGAAGAGGAAGCTTCTCCTGCAGGAGGAGTCAACTCACGAAGGCGTGGATGAATCTGAAATCCCTGCCTTCGTTAATTCACCTTCATCCTCTCAGATGTCTCTTGTTCCTTCTGTTCCAAGACACCCTACCACCCTTCCAACTTATACCCTTGCGGCACCTTCAGCTCACTCATCTGTGCCTCTTCCACTTCTAGAGAGTCCAACTTCTCCTTCACCTACTCCTATTTTGCCTTCTCTAGCCGCTCCAATACTTCTTTCACCTGCTCCTCCAATCCAAACCTCGTCACCTAACCCACCAATTGTTCTTCAAACTTCAAAAACCTATCAGAGGAGACTTTCCATTAGTGAGGATCAAATATCTGGGTTGATGGCCTGCATGGAAAGTTTAGTTAAGGATCAGATGCAGGCGTCACTTGTGGACTTGAGCAAGGACCTTGACTCTGTTCAAGATCGGTTGGCTTCCAGGATGGATAGACTTGAAGGCTCTCTCACCAGGGTCCTTCGGTCTATACAGTCAGACATCCAAGCTTTTCAACAGGAACAGTTTAGCCCTCTTTGTTTCTCAGAGGCTTGTTCTGCTGACTTACTCCCTCCGATCTTCCGACGAGAGGTTGACAATGAAGTGAACTTCATGTCCATGAATATTCATGATGCTAAGCTTAAATTCATTGATCATTTTGGTTCCTCTGTCACCGAGTCCCCCTCTGAGCCTCCAAGTTCACTGGCTGCACCTCCGACATATCCACCGGTAAAGCCTCCACCTTGTATGGACTTGGTGGTGTATCGAGGTCCTTTTCAGCTCTCTACTCCTTATGCTTCTACTTCCAATCTTGAACCACTGATAGTTCCTATTGCCACTATGAACTATACAGTGCCTCCTTCAATTCAAAAGGAGTTGTGGAAGCATTTTTTGGACCTAGATTAAATAGGAGATATTTTTTTTTGTGGACAATTTTTACAGATTTACGAGATGTATCAGTTTTTGTTTGGTACTCTGAACTTACAATGTTTCAATATATAAATGTTGTGTCGTTGATTTTTTTTTACTGTACTTTTCTTATTTTTGATAATGTCAAAGGGGGTAAAAGTAGGACAGCACTGATTGAAAGTATGAAATGTGTTTGCTTGTGCTGATACGAAAGTAGATTTGATATAGCATTGATAGTATGCATGTTGAGCTCAACACTGTGAACTTTGTTTGAAAATTAAATTGGATTGAATGCACATGTTGTGGGGGAGCTAGGATTATGAGGGAGAGATATTTAATCAATTTATACTTATAGTTTGTCATCATCAAAAAGGGGGAGATTATTGACTTAAATAATGTTTAAGTCTAACGATGTTTTTGATGATGTGTTTTAAGAAGAGTAATTTGATTAAGGTAAATATATGAGATTAATGAATTATGTTGATGAGATTAATAAGTTGATTAATAAATTAAATATTGACCTTATTATATTTTTCTCTAGCTTTTAAGTGGAAATGCCCTTTAAAAAGGGTATTTTAGTTATTTAACAAATCTGGTTAAGTGTTCAGGGTGTGATAGCAAAACATGGCTAAAACTGATAAAGTACTGCATATCCACCGAAGTAGAAAAAAAGACTTCCACCGCTAGCTAAATGACAAAGTTTACATCTGCCGCTGGCAGAGTCTTCCTAAGACTTCTACCGCTAGCAAAACGACAAAGTTTACATCTACCGCTGGCAGAGTCTTCCTAAGTTTACTTCTACCGCTAGTAAAACGACAAAGAAGACTTCTACCGCTAGCAAAACGACAAAGGCAACATCCACCGCTGGTACTTCAAAGGCAATATCCACCGTTGAACAGTATCTTTTGGATGCATAGCAAAGAATGCCATCTACCTGCAGAAGAAAGTGACGTTGACCACTTACATCTACCGATGGCAGTTCAAGCATTGTAAAGTTACATCTACCGATGGCAGTTCAAGCATTGTAAAGATACATTTATCGATGGCGATTCACTTACTTTTTCCGCCAACACTGATATTTAAAATACCGTGAAGCAACAGTGACACTCGTCTAGAGCTTTAACTCCAGACCATTAATGGCGACGAACGAAAGCGACTTCAGAACGCAACGGCTAGCTGTCTATGTACGGATACTTCTCTAACGGCTATTTCCATATTCAGATGAGAAGCCTTCGATATCTGAAGCCTATTACAGACAGAGTATAAATAAAAGAAAGAAGCTCAGGAGAACAACTTTTGCTGAAATTATCTTCGAATCCTTACGAGCAAATACCTTGCACTACTTTGTATTTTTTTCTACATCTCTCGACCCTTAAACTTGAAATTCTGCTTTGAGAGAGTGTAGCTTGTTGTGCTCATCTATTCAAATCTGTAAAATCTTAAAGGCAGTGGATTGACGCCCGTGAAGTTCAATCCAGAATTGTAAGGCAGTAGATCGATGCCCGTGAAGCTCGAACTGGAATTGTCGTTGAGGAGAAGTTAAGGATCTTCAAGGGGGAAACCTTGAAGCGTGGACGTAGGCAGGTTTTGGCCGAACCACATAAAAACTCTCGGTGTTGTTTTTTTTTTCTCTCTCTGTTTATTTGAATCAGTAAGCAATTAATTGAGAATTTGTTTATTACACTTAGTAAAGAAGATTAAGAAATTTCTAATTCACCCTCCTTCTTAGACAATAACGATCCTACAAGACCTTCACAATCTGCACCGGCTTCTCCTCATAAGTCAAAGTCGGCTGAACTTCAAGATTAGCCGATTCCACTACATGCGTTGGGTCATGTACGCACTTCTGCAATATTAACATGTGGAAAACATTATGAACTTCTTCCATAGATGACGACAATTGTAGTTCGTACGCCGTTGCTCCTATCCTTTCTGTTATAGGAAACGGTCCGACGAACCGTTGATTCAATTTTCCTCTCTTACTCAACTGCATAATGCCCTTAAACGGCGAAATCTTTAAGAATACTTCATCTCCTACTGCAAACTCTAAGTCTCTTCTTCGTCGATCTGTATAGCTCTTTTGCCTGCTCTGTGCAGTTTCCATCCTTTGTCTAATAACGGCGACCTTCTCAGATAGCTGTTGTAAAATCTTTAGACCAATCAGTTTAGCTTCGCCCACTTCGTCCCAATACAGTGGCGATCTGCACTTTCTGCCATACAACGCTTCGTACGGAGCCATACCAATCGTGGACTGGTAGCTGTTGTTGTAAGCAAATTCGACCAACGGTAAATACCGGCTCCATGACACTTGAAACTCTAGCACGCATGCTCTCAACATATCCTCAAGTATCTGAATTGTTCGCTCAGATTGTCCATCGGTCTGAAGATGAAATGTAGTGCTAAACGTTAACTTCGTACCCAGGCCTATCAAACTCCTCCAAAACCTCGAAGTAAACCTGGGATCCCTGTCCGAAACAATTGATATTGGAATCCCATGCAATCTAACAATCTCTTGAGCATACAATTCAGCAAACTAATCCATCATATAAGTCATTTTAACAGGCAATAAATGGGCCGTCTTAGTCAATCTATCCACCACAACCCATATGTTATCGCGACCCTTGGTTGTCCTTGGTAAGCCAACTACAAAGTCCATTGAAACTTGCTCCCATTTCTAATCAGGAATCGATAAAGGTTACAACATTCCACTTTGTCTTTGGTATTCTGCCTTCACTTGTTGGCAAACTAGGCATGACTGTGCATAGTTGGCTACTTCTCGTTTCATGTTGGGCCACCAATAGTGCACCTTCAAATCTCGGTACATCTTGGCGTTGCCTGGATGCACTGAGAAAGACGATGAGTGCGCTTTAGCCAAGATTAACTTCCTCAACTCTTCATCTTTTGGAACATACCATCGGTCTCTAAATTTCAGTACGCCGTCCTCCGAGTAGTTGAATTCGGAAGATGCATCCGTTAACTTAGCCAAAATATCTTTCTTTTCTTTTGAGTCCGTCTGTTGAGCTTCCTTAATTCTATCCAAAAGAGTTGGCCGTATCGTTAAATCTGAAATCAAGGCCGAAAGCTCTGAAACTACTTTCAATTTAAACTTCTGGATCTCTTTTCACAAAGAAGCTGGCATGTAGGAAACAGTGGATTGCTTAGTCTTAGGCATCCTACTCACAGCGTCTGCCACCATATTTGCCTTTCATAGATGGTACTTTATCTCAAAGTCATAGTCCTTCAAAAACTCCAACCACCTTCTTTGCCTTATATTTAAGTTCTTTTGTGTAAAGAGATACTTCAAGCTTTTGTGGTCTGAAAATACTTTATACTTCTATCCATAAAGGTAGTGTCTCCATATCTTCAACGCAAACACCACCGCTGCCAATTCCAAATCGTGCATCGAGTAATTTTGTTCCTAGCTTTTCAGTTGCCTAGAGGCATAGGGAATGACCTTCTCGTCTTGCATCAGCACGCATTCCAATCCTACCTTGGACGCATCACAGTAAATGCTGAATATTCCGTCCTCCACGGGCAATATCAATAACGGTGTTGTGGTCAACTTCTGCTTTAGGGTCTGAAAACTTTCTTCACAGGCTTTAGACCAATCATACTTCACTTCCTTCTTTGTCAAATTTGTCAGAGGTTTGGCTATAATAGAGAATCCTTCAATGAACCTCATATAATATCTAGCCAGGCCTACGAAACTCTGTACTTCACTTGCATTTCTCAGTTGTGGTCACTCCTTCACGGCTTGAATCTTGACTGGGTCCACTGAAACTCCTTTCGAAATAATATGTCCTAAGAAATTCACTTGGTCCAACCAAAACTCGCACTTAGAAAACTTGGCATACAACTGATGTCATCTCAGAGTAGTCAGAACCGTCTTCAAGTGCTCTGCATACTCTTTGTCATTTTGGGAATACACCAAAATGTCGTCTATGAATACTATCACAAACTTATCCAAGAACTCCCGAAATACTTTGTTCATCAGGTCCATAAAAGCTGTCGGGGCATTCATCAACCCAAAGGACATCACCATAAACTTGAAATGCCCGTATCGAGTTCTGAAGGCTGTCTTTGGTATATTCTCAGTTTTAACCTTCAGTTGGTAATACCCTGAACGTAAATCGATCTTTGAAAATACACTGGCTCCTTGCAACTGGTCAAACAGATCATTGATCCTAGGTAATGGATATTTATCCTTGACAGTCAACTTATTCAATTCCCGGTAATCCACGCACATTCTTATGGAGCCATCCTTTTTCTTTACGAACAATATCGGAGCGCTCCAAGGAGAAACACTTGGGCGTATAAAACCCTTGTCCGTCAATTCTTTCAACTAGGCCTGTAATTCTCTTAACTCCACTAGCGCCATCCTATAAGGGTTTTTAGATAATGGAGCCAAACCATGAATAATCTCAATAGTAAAATCCATTTCTCGGTCAGGAGGTAAGCCTTGTAACTCATCCAAGAAAACTTCCGGAAACTCCACAACTATCGGAATATCGTACAACTTCTTCTCAGTTTGTATTCGTACATCAAAAACACTGGCTATAAAACCCGAACATCCTGGCTTCATCGAATACTGGGTACTCATGGATTATACCATAGACATCTGATTCGAACGGAGGGTCACTTGAAACGAGTAACCGTCAGCATTCGGGGGTCTAAAATCTACCGCTCCCGACCTGCAGTTGATTGTAGCATAATGCTTAAACAACCAATCCATACTTAAGATTATGTCATAACCCTTCATGCCTATGATAACCAAGTTCGCATACATCTTCCGACCACCAATAGATATCACATCTCCTTGTATTATCTAATCTGAGTGTAAAAACTCCCCAGAAGGTAATATAACGCTATAGCTACGGTCGGCCGGAACAAACTTTAAATTCCATCTAGTTACATACCCCTGTGCTATAAAGGAATGAGTCACTCCCGTATCAATCAACACACACGCCGCTATATTACAAACTAGAATAATACCTGAAACAATTTATGGTTAAGCGGCTTCTTCATCATCAATCAGGGCAAATATTCTCGAAGGACCGCCCGGTGGCCTCTTGCTTGGCCTTAGAAAATCTCTGGTCCTATGACCAATTCGATCACACCTGAAACGTTGGCCGGAATGCAGTTTGCACTCCCCGAAGTGATTTCTCTGACATGTAGGGCATAGAGGAGCCTGTGGAGTCCCTTGTGGTCGTTTGCCCTTGTTTTGTTCTATCAAGGCTTCATTGGGCCTTTTGATGTCCCGTTGTTGTTGTGGCTGCCAACCTCGATTTTGTTGCGGTTGCATCTCTCTGAAAAACTTCTTCGGTGTCTTTCTTTGCCGTTGAAGCTTCATCTCAATGTTATCAAGTTCTAGGGCCTTGGCCATGACCTTGTGGTACGGCATGTCATCAACATCCGCAGTCTTTACCCCTTTCAAGATTTCCAACTTCAATCATTATACGAACTGGTAAACTTTGTCCTCCTCTTCACTAATCAATTGACCTGCATAACGAGATAATGACTCAAACCTTCGCACGTATTTGGCCACTGACCCGTTTTGGCGTAGCTGGGTAAACTCCGCCCTTTTGTTAGTTCGGAGGGTCCGATTGAAATACTTGTCATAGAAGGCTACCTTGAACCTTGCCCAAGTCATAACTCCAGTATCCGTGGTGACCTTAACAGTGTCACACCAGAAACTAGCATCCTTCTCCAAATGAAACACTGCACACGTTACTTTCTCAGTTTCTCCCACATTAGCATACTCAAACATGCTTTCAATCTTACGGATCCACTCCTCGGCGCAAGTGAGATCTGAAGACTGTCCGTCAAAGGTTGGGGCCTAAGCTGCCTAAATCTTTCCCCACTTTGGTCCTGTGGAGCATTGCCTTGTCCATTACCATTTCCCTCTTGATTTAGTAAAATCCCTAGTTGCTCCGACTGTCGGTGCACTAGGTCCATAAGTTGGTCAATGGGATTCCCTTGGAGTTGTCTAGGTGCTCTCGGCATTTTGTTGTTCCTAGACACAATACAAAGCACAAAACAATATAAACATATAAGAATCATACTTAAATTGAAACACTTATAGTCGATGGAGAGTCCTCGTGCGGCAGTTTGTGCTGGCAGGCAGTCTACAGAATCACTTTTAAAACCCATGTCCTCTGATACCACAAGTGTAGCAACCTCAATCCCGTTAGAGCCGCCACGAACTTGCCGTGACACACTCTTAACTTAATCACCGTTCATTGACATAAAATTTTTCATTTTTCTCCTTAACACTTTAAAGAACGGACTTTGACAATCGATCCCTTTCTATCGACATTTGAAGCCTAACTTAGAACGTACGTAAAAAGACTAGTTTAAGGTCGAAAAATATCACGTAAGAGTTGGGACCCAAAATAACATGAAGGACATGTGCATGGGGCGCACCTAACCTTTGGCACACGCGCTCCTCGCGCGCTAGCCACGCGCCCATGTCGCACGCACCGCACGTGCCTCGTGCATTCACCGCGTGCTTATGGCGCACACATCACGCGCACGATGCTGCGCCGGGCACCGACCATGCGGCCACGGCACAAGCACTGCGCGCATCGCGCCATGCACATCGCGTGCCTACTGTGCGGCCACGACTCATGCACCGTGCGCACCGCGCCACGCCGTGCGCACCGTGCGCTCACCGCTCTCCTCGTTCTGCCTGGCACGCACGCTGTGCGCCCATAGCGTGCCACCGCGCTACTAGCGCCCCACGGGAGCCGACCGATCGGCCCTTCAGCCGATCAATCAAAACCCTCTCGGGTGCCAGACTATTTCTTTTACCTTTTGGCTGATCGGTCAGCGAGCACTCTGTTTTGTGCTGAAAATCCCGCACCAAGCGACGATCGATTGGCAGACGTTCTGCTGATCTCCTGGGGAGACATAATTCGCTAATCGATCGTGCCCTGCTGCGCCGATCGATCGGCTGGGCAGGGCTGCGCGCACCCTAAATGCCTTGCTCTCCCAGCGCGCGCGCTAGCTGCGCACCCCGCCTCTTTTCTCCCCTTTTCTTTGCTATCTTCAACTTTTTACATACAACCTTAATCATAAAATCTTTAAATCATCCACATACATCTCCATCTAATATACCCCACCATTACCTACATATCTTCATACTCTAATCATCAATTCAAATCCAACTCCCAATCCATTTTATCCATAACGAAATACACAACAGAAAACACATAAAAACGTCTTAAGGGTAAACCCATTCCTAAATCCATCCAAAAGACAATAACTCCAAGCTATCTACAATTCATCCAAAATAGACATTATTTACATCTAATCCTAATACATGTACATACATCACCCAAAGCGTTCGGAGCACACCCACGGGTCAAATAAGCCTGGCCAACACCTCCCACGCCTGCCACGAGCACCATTCGTCGACCGCTCTATACGTTAACATCAGGAGGAGGTTCCTCACCTTCGACTTCGTCACCTACATCATACGATTTAAACAATAAGCCTAATGCTTAATAAGGCATGCACTAAATGTAAACATATACATGAATGCATGATCTCGTGAAAACATGTTCATTTCATTTCTTTAACGTTACATAACATGGGAATAAGGGGGATCCACGCAGAGTAGGCACAGTCACCACCCTGTCTACCTCGTAGACCACATAACTTGCCCCGTGAATTGCCTTTTACTGGGTGTAATTGCCTTGCTCCGTGAGTTGCCATGAACGTGCTTTGCCCTACTCATACGCTATCCACACTTAACCATTACATACATTACATATTCCTTTCTTCACTTTATCATGAAAACATGCATGTAAAAACATTTCATAAGCCATTGGAGGAAAACACGATGCATGAGAGGAAATGCGCTTAAAACAATTAACAATCATCAAAGATAATTCATAATCAAACATAACTCTCATCAAACGTGAAACGTATGAGTAACTAACATCCTAAGCTACCCGACTCATCAAAGCCCCGCAATGAACAAAACTCAATTAACCTAGCATCGTCACAATGTAGGGTCTTAAGGGTCGAAAACCTAACACACACTTACCAGGCGTCCTTAGCAAGCCAAACACCTTCCTTAAGCTTGGTTCACCTAAAACATTTCACAATTCATCATTAGAATCGATCCTAAACAACCGAATTCTAAAACTAAGAGAAACTCTTAACTAAGGCAAATTCCCTAAAACTTTGGTTTACGTTATTCAGGCATTTAATCGAACACCTTGAACTCACCATCACAATAACACACCATTAATGGCTTTTACTCTTCCCAACTACCAAATTCAATCCAATAATCATTTTTTCATTCTAACTACCAACAATAACTATAAATACATCAGTAATAGCCATTAATACAGTAAAACTATCAATTTCTAACATAAACCTATAAATTTCAAAACCCTAAATCAAAACCCTAACTATTTTCAACCCTAAAAACCGGAAACTAAAGTCTAGAATACTCGTATCTCACCTAGGGCTTTGATCTTGGAAGGAAATGGAGGAAGAAATCGCTGAAGAAGGAGGAACGATCGGGCCGTGAGACACCAATGGAGGAGAAGGGGAGGAAAATCGCCTAGAGGGGATTTTGATCTGAAGAGTGAAATCGTGAGGGAAGGGGGGGGGGGTTTGTTTATGTTTTATAAATTTTAACTTACCTAATTACCATTTTGCCCCTCCAATTAATTCTCTACCTATTTCGCTATTTAGCTTATCAAGTTGGATTATCCGAAGTTTTTTTATTCCACTAAATATCTCAATTAATTCCTATGGTTCTAACAAAACTTCCCGCTTGTGAAATGACCTTAATTTCCTTCGTTTACAAACATACCACTAGTAAGCGGAATACCAAAAATTTCGGACGTTGCAATATGTTCATACTTCCACTGGGGTACAAATAACGGTTGTAAAATGCCAATAGGTTTTTGATGTTCCGCTTTGACTTGTTAACATATAAGACATCTTTCAACAAACTTGGCCACGTCCAATTTCAATCCTCGCCACCAATAATGTTGCTTCAAATCCTGATACATTTTGGTTGCACCAGGATGTACCGAGTGTGCTTCTTTTAATATAACTCCTTTCAGTTCGGTATCGTCAGGTATACACAATCTTTTCTTAAATTTAATAACTTCATCTTCCGACATAAAAAATTCTGATACCTTCCCACCTTTCAGTTGATCTCTTATCTTACATAAGAAAATATCGCCATGTTGTTTGTTTTTAATCTGTTCGAACAAGCTTGGTTGTAGCGTCATCGCAGATAATCTCTCAATCAATCCGGGAGGTACTATCTCAATGTCAAATTTCTGCATCTCTTCAACTAACTTTTTCGGAATCAAACATAGTGTCAAAACACTTGAAGATGCTTTTCTACTTAATGCGTCTGCCACCACGTTTGCTTTTTCAAGGTGATATATAATTTCGCAATCATAATCCTTTATTAATTCCAACCATCTGCGTTGTATCATATTCAAGTCCTTTTGCGTTAGAAAATACTTTAAACTCTTATGATCGATGTAAATCTCACATCTTTCTCCATATAGATAGTGTCTCCAAATTTTGAGCACATATATAACTGCTGCAAGTTCCAAATCATGAGTCGGGTAATTCTTCTCGTGATCTTTTAACTATCTGGAGACATATGCTAAAACTTTTCCTTCTTGCATAAGTACACATCTGATTCCATACTTTGAGGCATCATTATAGACTACAAATTTCCCTGTTTCAGATGGTATAGTGAGTATTGGTGCTGAAATCAATCTTTCCTTCAGTTTTTGGAAGTTTTGGTCGCATTCTTCAGTCTATAAATATTTAGTACCCTTCCTGGGGAGTTTGGAGAGCGATATGGCTAGTTTCGAGAATCCTTCCACAAATCTCCTGTAATAGCCCGCAAGACCAATGAAGCTTCGTACTTCTGTCACATTTTTGGGTTGTGGCCATTTACTAACTGCTTTCATCTTTCCTGGGTCTACCAATACACCCTCATTTGAAATCACGTGACCGAGAAAAGCTACTTCTTTCATCCAGAATTCACATTTTGAAAACTTAGCATACAACTTTTCGTGTCTCAGAGTCGATAAAACAATTCGTAAGTGTCCTTCATGCTCTTCCTCACTCTTTGAATAAATGAGAATATCGTCGATAGAAAAAAATCACAAATTCATCTAAGAATTTCTTGAATACTCGATTCATTAAATCCATAAAGGCGGCCGATGCATTACTCAATCCAAATGGCATAACTCGAAATTCATAGTGGTCATATCTTGTCCAAAATGCCGTCTTGGGTACATCATCATCCTTTATTATTAGCTGATGGTAGCTAGATCTGAGATCTATTTTCGAGGAAACTCCAGCGCCCTTTAATTGATCAAACAAGTCGTCGATTCTTGGGAGTGGGTACTTGTTCTTTATGGTGACTTTGTTCAGTTCTCGATAATCGATGCACATTCTCATAGATCCATCCTTCGTCTTCACGAAAAATACTGCTGCTCCCCACGGCGAGAAGCTTGGTCGAATGAATCATTTTTCTAGTAACTCATCGAGTTGAATCTTCAATTCTTTTAATTCAATTGGCGTCATTCTGTATGAGGTTTTAGAGATTGGTGTCGTTCCAGGTAGAACATCAATGTCGAATTCTACGTCGCTAGCTGGTGGCAAACTTGTTAAATCATCTAGGAAGACATCTCGATATTCACAAACTATCAGCACCTTACCTAAGGTAGTTACTTCCTCGGTTTGAGTGCACACAAAGCTAGCTAAGAATCCAAAACATCCAGAGTTCAATAATCGTTGTGCTCGTAATGATGATATAATTAGAATTCTCGAACCCTTCTTATCGCCATGAAATAAAAACGGTTCATTTTCAAACAATTGAAATCTTACGACCTTCTCGCGGCAATCAATAGTTGCTAGTGTCTTGTTAGCCAATTCATATCGAGAATTACGTCATAATCTTGCATTGCCAAATGGTCAGGTCTGCTTCCAATTATCTATCTCCAATACGAACTTTGCATCCTCGAATAATAGAGTTGGCAGGCATTACTGTACCCGAGGGTGTAGCTACTCCCAATTTATATTCTAAAGGTTTTATGGCCTTATTTAATTTTATTAAATGCACAAGGGATATAAAAGAATGAGTTTCCCCAGAATCAATTAATATAAAGGAAGGTACTTCAGAAATTAGAAGCACACCTGTTACTACAGTTGCATTTCCTTCAGCTTCCTCCTTTGTCATGGCGTAAACCCGAGCAACTATTACTGGCTGGTCTTGGCCATTTTTAGGGCAATCCTTGATAAAATGTCCAGCTTGATCGCACTTAAAATATGTCATTACTCTAGCTCGGCATTCTCCAGTATGTGTCTTTTTACAAGTGGGACACGTTGGTATGGTAGGTATAGTTGTCTGATTCACTGGTTCCCTTTTAATAAACTTGGAGGCTCCAATGGCAGCATTATTGTTCATTGGCCATTTCGATCCAGCCCATTGTGGTGGTAGCAGTTTATTCTTTGTCGACTGTGTTGCATGGCTGAACTTTCTCCGATATTTTTGAGCTTTGGAGATCTTTTGTTCCCCAATCTCCATCTTAAGTGCTTTTTCAACTACTGCAGCAAATGGGTGTCCCATGAAATGTGGAGGTTGACATCCTTAAATATATCCACCTTTAATCCTTGAACAAAACGCTTTACTTTCAAAGTCTCATTGTTGACTATATGCGAGGCTAAGCGAGAGAGTTGATCGAACTTGTGCACATATTCAATGACACTTCCAGTCTGTTTCAGGGACATGAATTCTTCCATCTTTGCATCCTTCATAGCATCAGCAAAGTATTTCTCGTAGAAGAGTTCCTTAAATCGCTGTCATGTAATAGTAGTATATGGATGTATTACCTTCACTGAGTCCCACCAATATCGTGCGTCCCTCTTGAACATTGTGGACGCACATGACAACTTCTCTGCCTCCACAATTTTGGCATGCTTGAATATCTCATTATTTTGATCTAATTCTCAGCAGCTGCCGTATCAGTCAAGTTACCATCAAAGGTTGGAGGATCCAATCTTCGAAACCTCTCGAGGTCGATGTCCATGTGTCGTGGTCTATTCACATTCTGGGCCTGTTCGCTCGCTACTTGTGCGTTTGCTACCTGGGCTGTGGCAGTAGCCACTTGGGCCGTGACAATCGATGTCTGCATTAACTGTTCAATTTGTCTAGTTTGTCTCTCAATCATGTCCATCATTTGATCGAGAATAGCATCGCGCTCGGTACTATTTCTTCTACGGTTGGCCATAGGTCTACATCATGAGGATTTATTTATTTTCCTTTAGAATTTATTCTAATCTGGGTAATAATTAAATATGAATGTACTAAAAATTATATCACAAAGTTCATAAAATAAATTTTCATCACAATAAATTAAAATAAATTTTTATCAATAAAATAAAATAAATTTCTATCACAAAAAAATAAAATAAATATATGATAAAATAAAATACTTACTTGTTGATCGACAGTCTTCCAGATGCATGATAAGCATACAGAGTAGTCAACAAAACCGTTTTAAAAACCTAGTGCTCTGATACCAACTGTAACGACCCCAAAATTTAATTTTTTTTATTTTGTCCTAATTTGAACCCTAAATTTTTTTCCAAATTGATTTGTAAATTAGGTTAAATTGGATCGTTATAAAACCCTAATTTTCTTAATTCAAAATCATTGAAAAATAAAAATAATTTAATAAGCGGAAACTTGAAATTAATATCAATAAATGTTTAGAAAATTAAATGTTAAACAAACATTAAATAAAACTTCATTTATAAATTTTTAAAAACAATACTTAATAAAAATTCAACATTTGATGCAATAAATTATTCAAACTTAAAACAAAATAAATTTAAATGCAACTAATTATAAAAATATCTTTTTAAAACGATATAAAAGCATAAATTTAAATTTTTATTCAAAACCGACGACAACATCCTCCTCTGTATGTTCGCTGGCCTCTGGCAAATTCTCGATCAGCGCCATTTCTTCATCAGATAAAAATTCACCTACATCACAAAACTAATGCGTGAGATAAACTCAGTAAGTAAAAACACGTGCAAGTGACTTTAATTGCATACATTACCCAATTTCATACTTTAAAAGTTACATACTGGATGAAACACATTTTCTGATCCTTACCATACGTTCAGGCTTTCAGAAAACTAGCGGTTTCTTATCCTCAGAAAGTTTCATCAACCATCTCAATAACCATGGTTCAGGCTCTCATTAGCCATCTCATACGTTCAGGCTCTCATTAGCTATTTCATGCGTTTCGTCAATTCCATTCGTTTTCATGCATTTCATACACTCATGCATCATGACCTATTATTTTTATCTTTCTACGTTCCTATATCAATGCCTATTCATGCGTGTCCAAATAATAACATAATTAACAAAATAAAATGCTTTAAAGAAAATAATTTAATATATGTTTCGTGATGTAGGGCCTACGGCCAAAACATTGAAAAATCTAGTGTTTTACTTACTTGGATTTCGAGAGAGATAGAGGATAGGGTTTTATGTATCTTTCCCAAGCGTTGGATTGATATTCTTTGCCTAAAAATTAAGGACATTTAAATTTTATTCCAAAACAATTATGTTTTGAAAATAATTAGGGTAGAGATTTCTTACCAATAAAATCATAGTGTTGGATTTTTGAATTGATTTGAGCGTCCTTATCGATCCAAAAATATATGATTGAACAATTTTGGGTTTGGGCCGGTTCGAGTCAAAATGTGGGTCTGCTTCTAGCTTATAGTTCGGTTCAGTTTAGAATAAACTTTTTGGCTGCCTTCTTCTTCCTTTTCGTGGTGTTCTGCCGAGAGAGAGTGAGTGAGAGTGAGAAACAGAGAGAGCGAGAGATCGACCGAGAGAGGAGTATCGCGAAGAACTCTACCTTCTACGTTGCGTGGTGCGTCGTCGTAGGGAGGTGCCTCAGTTGACAGAGATTGGGCTACGGCCGAGAGGGGAGATTTGCCGAATGAAACGTCCTGCCGATAGAGGAAGAGGTTTCGCCCGAGTCTGCGGTGGTCGGAGTAGTTGGCTAGCGGTTCCGGCGAGGTGAGAGTTTCTCTTAATATTTCTCTGTTTTCAAAAATCGGGAGAAAGAGATTTGTGTGTTTGCTGTGATTTTCTTCTATCACAAAGCAGAATTAAATTCTAGGGAAGGATTTCAATTCTTTCCTTAGAAAAATGGTACGAATCTGATCACCCAATTTGATCAGATTCACATACCAGTTTAGCAAAGATTTTCTTCTGTTATAATTTCCTTGTTTTTTGTAGAATATTGACTTGAGATTATGACTGAATTGAGTAACGATTTTGTGCTGAAATTAGAGATTTTGCTTGATTAGATTCTGGTTTAGGGTTTGATTTACTTCCTTAAATGGGATTAGGAAACTAATTGATTTCTTAATTTGGGGATAAATTTTGGTGTGTTACAATTTTCAAAGTAAAGCTTAATTTGGATGGCTCTGTTAGTTGCTATAAAGCCCGCTAGTGGCTAAAGGTTATGATCAAACAGAGGGTGTGGATTATGATCGAACTTTTAGCCCGGTGGTTAAACCTACCACAGTTCGTACCATTCTAGCTTTGACATTCTCTCTTGGATGGGTTATTCAACAGCTGGATATAAACAACGACTTCTTACACGGTGATTTAACTGATACAGTATATATGCAACAACCTCCAAGTTTCATTGATTCTTCTCAGTCTTCTGTAGTTTGCTTATTGAAGAAAACTCTGTATGGTCTTAAGCAGTCTCCTAGAGCCTGGTACAATAAATTATATAATGTTTTGCTTGCCTGGGGTTTCTAAGCCTCAAAATCTGATGCCTCCTTATTCATTTGCCAGAAGAATTTGGCCACCTTACTTATGCTGGCATATGTCGATGATATTATTCTTACAGGGGATTCCAACTCTTCAATTGATCAGTTTCTCCGTTATTTGCACCTTCAATTTGTAGTTCGTTATCTCGGTTCTCTATCCTATTTTCTCGGCATTTCAATTTTCCGAACTTCTTCTGGTCTACACTTCTCTCAATCTAGATACATCAATGAGCTGCTTCACATGGCTTAAATGGGTTCTTGCAATTCAATCCACACCCCAATGGTATCGGGTCCAATTATATTCACACATTCTGGCATACCATTAAGTGATGACTATCTCCATTGCAACATAATTGGTGGTCCTCAATACTGCTGTCTTACTAGACCAGATATTACTTTTGCAGTAAACAAGGTTAGTCAATTTATGCATGCTCTAACTGATGTTCATTGGCAGTGTGTTAAAAAGATTCTCTGTTATCTTCAAGGCACATTATCACTTGGTATATCATTTTCTCCTTCCACGTGTTTTAATCTCATATGTTATACTGATGCTGATTGGGCTGCATGTCCTGATGACCGTAAAAACACAAGTGGATACTGCATCTTTTTGGGCTCCAATTTTATTTCTTGGTCTTCGGTAAAACAAAAATCCGTCTCACGCTCGAGCACTAACTCTGAATACAGGAGCATCGCAAATGCCACCTCAGAAATTCTTTGGTTAAAGTCTCTCCTCCACGAAATTGGTATTGTCTCGCCCAACATCCCTCTAATTTACTGTGATAATCTGAGTGCGACATATTTGGCATCCAATCCAGTTTTGCACTCCAAATTTAAGCATGTTGCGATTAATTTTCATTTTGTTTGAAAACAAGTGCGGGCTCCAATTTTATTTCTTGGTCTTCGGTAAAACAAAAAGCCATCTCACGCCCGAGCACTAACTCTGAATACCAAAGCATCGCAAATGCCACTGCAGAAATTCTTTGGTTAAAGTCTCTCCTCCACGAAATTGGTATTGTCTCGCCTAACATCCCTCTAATCTACTGTGATAATATGAGTGCGACATATTTGGCATCCAATCCAGTTTTGCACTCTAAGTTTAAGCATGTTGCGATTAATTTTCATTTCGTTCGAAAACAAGTGCAAAAAAAAAATCCTTACTTGTCAAATTTACTCATTCCGAATATCAACTCATTGACGCTCTCACCAAGCCGCTTCCACCCTCTACCTTTCCTGCTTTCACATCCAAGATCTTCGGCCAACGGTCTTGCTCTCGAGAGGGAATGTTAGCATGTAACAATTCCAGCACTGTTTTTCTTTCTTTTTTTTTAATTAGCTTTCTGTTAGTTTAGTCCTCTTTTATAGTTGTTTCCAAAATTAATCCATTAATTAATTTTTAGGTTATATACGTATACATTGTAAATAATAGATTTGATATAATGAAAATAACAGAAGAATCATTCAGCAGAAACTTATCTCTTTCAACTTTTCTTCTTCATCTTCTTCTTTCTTCTTCCTCATCAGTTTTGAAAATCTATCTATCATGAGTTGCAATGCTAACAAAATTGTCTTATTGTATTGAATTTTGCATAGTTCGCGCTACAATCCTAGTATTACAACATTAGAGATTTTGTCTGTCAATAAGTTTTCTGAGAATTGTCGTTGGACTAGCCTAATGGTTCAATGTTTGTAGGTCAGACTTTAGATCATTGTCAAGACAAACTTGTTAGGCCAAACTTAAGCGTAATTTTTTGTCAAATTTATAATGATTTTTGGACTTAAAATTGATATACCTTACTTCATCCAAAAAATTTATTAAACAATCAAAGTCAAATGGAGCCTCGAATTTGAAAGAAATTTTTTTTTTTTTGTTTTATTCTGTTTGGTTTGGCCCTTAAACTTTGTTTGAATTCTTCTATGGGATCTAGCATTTGCTATAGAAAATGCAAAAAAATAAACTTGATATTGTATGAAGTTTTTGACGGCCCTAGATTCATCTAAAGCGGTTTGGTTTAGTGTTGCCTTGACAATTTGGTATAATTTAATAGGTTTGGTTCGGTTCGGTTCAATTCCAGCTGGATTTACTGAGTCGGACTTTACTAAATGCTAGCTTAAGATAAGATGAGCCTAAGGCCGTTTTTCTCTCTCTCTTGCTGGCCTTACCCGTCTTATTATTTTCTCTCTCGTTTCTCAGTTTTCATCCAAGACTGTACGAATCTTCTGTATCTCCTCCAATCTGATATCCCTTCTCATTCTGCGGGACAACTTCAATGTAAGTCGTTTGTTTGCATTTCGTGCTTTTTTTTTTGCTTAATTTGTTTGTCTGTGCTTTTACGGTGCTTCTAGTTACGATTGTGCTTCTGTTTATATTTTGCCCGTTCGTATTACCTGCGTTTTGCAGGGATGGGTCGAACTTGAAGCCAATGGACTCTGAGCAATTCAGAGACCATGCTCATAGAATGGTCGATTTTATTGCTGATTATTACCAAAGTATTGAGAGTTTCCCTGTTCTTAGCCAAGTTGAGGTTGCTTTATCGTCCTCACCCCATCTCTTTTTCGTTTTTTGGTCTATGGTTATGAGTTTTGGTCCTGCTTTTGTGTGTACATTTCAATCGTGTTAAAATTCGTAGAGCAAGTGTCGCACGACGGAAGCTTTCGCCATTGCAACTCTTTGAACGTCATGGCTTGGTGGCATTCCACCAAGGATAGCCCATTGCTATTTTGGGTATGATGAACTAATATCAAAGAGTTTTTCATAAAGATAATGGCGTTCATGTTTTTCAAGTGCAAAAAAATGCCCCTAAGATGATCTACGGTTACTATGAAATGGGTTTTGTTGTTGTTCTTCTCTGCATTAACAATCATATTTATCACACATTGTCTTTGCATCATAGTTGGCCTTCAGGGTCAGTTTTATTTGCAATTCTATGTACAATTTTGGTATTTATTCATAATTTTTTTCACTGAAATTTTACATTATTTAATATTTCTATGCAGCCTGGGTATCTTAATAAACTTCTGCCGGATAGTGCACCTATTCATCCCGAGTCATTGGAAAATGTTCTTGATGGTGAAGTCTCTGATTGCGTGCTTAAATGCAACTCAAATTAAGTAATTAATAATAATAGGTGGGAGAACTGATAGAACTGTGGAAAACACTCCTAAATCTAAAGTAACCATGATAGTAAAGTTTGTACAGCACTTGAGTTGAAAATTTTCTTCATGGTTGGTTGTCAAAAAGTATTCTGTAACGAAAAAAGAAAGTATGAGAAATCGTTCTATCAATTTATTGTGTGGTATCCTCTGTTTCACCAAAGATATTGTAGTTCTGTATTTTGATACAATAGAAAATGATCTTGACGACTTTTCTTGTGATTCCAGATGTTCAGACAAAGATACTGCCTGGAGTGACCCATTGGCAAAGTCCAAATTACTATGCATATTATCCAAGTAACAGCAGCATTGCAGGTTTTTTGGGAGAAATGCTAAGTGGTGGTCTTAACATTGTGGGTTTCAGTTGGATTACTTCTCCAGCTGCAACAGAACTCGAAATGATTGTTCTTGATTGGCTTGCTAAATTACTTCTGCTACCTGAGGCTTTCCTTTCAGCTGGTAATGCTTTAGATTGCTGCACTTCCAAAATTTTGTGTTGTGCTTTGGTATAAATCTCTACCTACCCTCCTTGTTCTCTCCATCCTCCCCAATCACCTCTCTCTTACAATTTGTTGAATCAGTTCAATTTGTGTTTAGGAGTTACCTTTTATATCAATGAGCGTAGATGTTTTTCAGATGCCAAAAGTTAAATTAAATTTGGTCTTATTAATTTTTTGAGTTCTTTGCCAAATAGAAGGTTAGATTTGACGCAGAAGAACCATTAGTTTGTTTATTTTCTAAAATCAGATTGATTGGCTTAAGAAGCTCTGAAGCTAGTGGGCTAAAGTTAGGAAGCTTACTTTGCAGGGCAGGGTGGGGGAGTAATACAGGGAACTGCAAGTGAGGCTATTCTAGTTGTGCTCTTGGCAGCCCGTGATAAAGCTTTGAGAAAAAACGGAAAAAATTCCCTCGACAAACTTGTTATTTATGCATCCGATCAGACACATTCTGCTTTACAAAAAGCTTGCCAGGTATATCTGTTAATGCTAAAAAAAAAAAAAAAAAAAAAATCTGGGAATTAAACTGTTCTTCTTTTGTTGCATACAGAAATGGGGGCCAAGAACTTTTTGTATTGATATTTTGACAGTCGTGATCTGAGTAATTGATTGAACCTCTGCCTTTATTTGTTACGAATTACAATTATAGTTTATTTTTTTTCTGTTTCAGATTGGAGGCATACATCCAGAAAACTGTCGGTTGCTACAGACAGATTCATCAACTAATTATGCCCTTTCTCCTGATGCTCTTTCTGAAGCAGTTATGCATGATACCACCATTGGACTAGTCCCCTTTTTCTTATGTGCGACTGTAAGAACAAAAGATATGATTTTCTTCCTTCTTTTTGATAAAAGGCCTCAAAGTTGGCTGTGTCCTTGGTGAATCACAAGAGACTGTTAAATTTTAAAAATATGATGAAAGATATCTCTCAGGTTGGAACTACTTCATCAACAGCCGTTGACCCTTTGCCTGCTTTGGGAAAAATTGCTAAGGTAACATGTCCTTGACACGCTACTATCCAAAGTTTTCAATAAATGGCTAGTTAGTGAGCTCTCATGGTTGTATAAGTTCTTGTAATGTGTTTGATCTCCTGTTGACAGGATTATGAAATGTGGTTTCATGTAGATGCTGCTTATGCGGGAAGTGCGTGTATATGCCCAGAATACCGCCACTTTATAGACGGTGTTGAAGAAGCTGACTCCTTTAACATGAATGCTCATAAATGGTTTCTTACTAACTTTGATTGTTCAGCTCTCTGGATCAAGGTGTGATTATGTAGTTCCCACTTATGCAATTACTTGTTTTATGTTTTTTGCATTCAACATTCAATTTTATTAGATTAGTCTGTCACTCGATTTCAAAACAAGACTTTGACTAAATGTTTTTGATAAGAAAGCATTGGTATTATACACACGAAAAATGACAAAGAGTCGGAGAAGAGAACTCCACTTGACCAATAACAATTAATGAAAAACAATGTCCTTTTAGTCAGAAAGAATCAAACCAAAAGAGTAACTTTTCAAAATACTTAGAACTATAACTCATTTAGTAATAAAAAAGTTAACACTATCGCATAAGTTATTAGTCAAAGACTTCGGCTAAATTTGCCTCTGCTTTACTGATTAATATGGGTAAAGAAATAAACTCTTTTAGGCCAATGTAATCTATAATTCAAATTTACTGCTTAAAAAGAATAAATTGTCTGAAGATCGATAGTTTCAGTTTATATACTTATGGATGTGGAAAATTATGTATTATGCCTAGTTGTGCTTGTATAAGCTTGTTCAGTATGAAGTTAGGGTTATTGAGTTTTATGAAACTCACGTATTGTCAATGAGAAATAATTTACCTTATATTTGATTTTATGGGTTTTTTTTTGTGGGTAATTTGATACTTAAAGTTAGGATCTTGCAACAGGATAGAAATGTTCTGGCCCAGTCCCTCTCAACTAATCCAGAATATCTGAAAAACAAAGTAAGTTCTTCCCCTTACCTTGCTTCATTATCGTAATTCCGATGCCATTTCTGAGAGTAAAAGGCGGTCAGATTTTGGTTTAAATCATACAGATTGGGTATTTATTTCTTAAAATTTTGACAATTCTCTCATTCATAGGCCTCTCAAGCGAAAAAGGTCATGGATTATAAGGATTTGCAAATTCCTCTTGGACGTCGGTTTAGGTATGATTTCAAACTTTAGCTTTTAAAAACATTGGTCAAGAGAAACTATAGCTTAAACACATCCTGCATTAGATTTGAATGTGATTTAATTACATTTTTTTTTTCTGGATTATAAACAAAATCGGTTTAGGAGCATAAATTCGCAGAAATGGTAGATAAGAAATTTTTTGGGGGAAAAAAAATTGTAGGGTCTTGAGCTGAATCAACGGAGCTTTCTTATATGCAATTTCTAAACAATTACATATTTCATGCGTACACAGGCACAGATTTATGTTTGTGATAGACACTATCAAGTGATGTTTTTATGAGTTCATAGTAAGTTTTATTTTTGAGTAATTATTTTTTCTAATCTCAGATCATTGAAGCTTTGGATGGTGTTACGAATGTATGGGGTGGAAAATCTCCAAAGCTACATAAAAACTCATATCAAGTTGGCTCAAAAGTTTGAAACTTTTGTTACATTAGACACTCGATTTGAGGTATTGATGCTTGATGAGTTTCTCGAAGCAATTTTATATTCATTTTTTCTCGTAAATTTATACGAACGATTGATTTATACAGATTGTCGCTCCGAGAAATTTTTCCCTAGTTTGTTTCCGACTTCTTCCTAAGCCCAACGGCAAGAAAACAGGGAACGAACTGAACCAAGAACTGTTGGAAGTTGTTAATTCGACGGGAAAGATTTTCATTTCGCATACCGTAAGTTCATAGCATTCGTTTTTTATTTTTTTAAAAAATTTTGCATTTGTTTTGAAGTTTAATCACGATCCTTTGTAGGTTTTGTCGGGTACTTACATTCTTCGTTTTGCGGTGGGAGCTCCATTGACAGAAGAGAGGCACGTCATTGCAGCTTGGAAGGTGCTTCAAGATGAGGCCTCCTCCCTGCTTGCCACTTTGTAAGACAGTGATGCTTTGTTCTTGTTGTAATTATTTGAAAAAAATAATCATTATCTTTCTTTATACGATCACTATCTTCTTAAATTTGATTAATTACATCGGGGACATTTTTAGAAGACAAGCCATGCTCATGCACGTGGATGATTTAAGTGACAGAACTAAGAACTAATGACATGGGGTAACATGTTCGCACGACGACATTCGTCTGGTCGATAATGTATGAATGTAGTTAGGTGTAGGGGACTGAAATCGGTACTACTCCCTAGGCTCAAAGCTCAGATCTTCTTCTCCAACTAGATTTGCGCCGACCAGATTGAATGATTCACTGACATTATTGTCAGACTATTTAATCCGTGATTTCTAAATTCAACAACTTGGACTTTGAAGATATAGTTATAGGCCTTGAATTAGATCTCTGCACTCTGGAGTGTTAAAAAATTATTAGAGGTCCATATTGTTACAGTTTGTTGTGCTTCACAAAAATAATTTAAATTTTTTATGTTTTTTTTTAAGACTGTGATCCACGGGAACCCATGTATCTCGTTGTTATGTTATAATATGTAGAGAAATTAAGTGAAACGTCGCTCTCCAACTTGGGTGTCATTTAACATCTGCCACCTCAATTTATCTAACTCTGCGTAAAATGATAAATACGTATTCCTTCTCCTTGGCAATTGAACAAACTGTAAACTCAGCGCGGCGAGCCCATGCAAAGGGTTTAGTTAAGATATGCCAGATTCCACCAAGTATACAAATGGAACCTAACCATACAAACTCAAATGGTACAATAATTCCGAAACAGTAATTTTCATGGTTATAAATGGAAAACTCAACTCGACTATTTGGTCGACTGTCTCTTCAGCTTCCTCCATCGTTTTTTGCTGAAACAATGCACGTCCTCTCCTCTTTTGCTGTCTGCATTTTCCATTTTCCTACAAGATCGTTTTCTGAATCTGGGTTCTGATGCATATGCCATTTGCAGGGCTGCTAATGCCAATGGACGACGGATCGCAGAGAAGACGAAGACGAAGACGAAGACGATGGACGCTGAGCAACTCAGAGAGCAGGCTCATAAAATGGCGGACTTCATCGCTGACTACTACAAAAATATTGAAAATTATCCTGTCCTGAGCCAAGTCCAGGTCAAACCATAGAGATATATACATGTAAATGTACTTATTATATCAATGTAGCTATGAATGAGTAACCATTTTTGTTACTTGTCTGAAATGCAGCCTGGATATCTCGCTAAACTCATACCAGATTCTGCTCCCCATCATCCCGAATCGCTAGACAGTGTTCTCGATGGTTAGCTGTCACGCGATTTACATAATGATAACTACAATGTATCATATTAGGTTCATCTGTATAAGAAATAATATGTATAAGTATGTTCTGTCATTGAAAATGCAGATGTAGAGACGAAAATCTTGAAAGGGTTGACACACTGGCAGAGTCCAAGTTTCTTTGGCTACTTTCCAATCAACTCTAGCATCGCATCGTTTTTGGGAGAAATGCTGACTTCTGGTTTGAACGTTATGAGTTTCTCTTGGGTTGCTTCTCCAGCTGCAACTGAGCTTGAAATCATTGTTCTTGACTGGCTTGCCAAATTACTTCATCTTCCTCCCCATTTTCTGTCCTCTGGTAAATTATAATTTAGTTTAAACAGTCTTTAAAGTTCGATTAATTAGCCGATTCGTTGATGCAGGAGAAGGTGGCGGGGGAGTGATACAAGGGACCGCATGTGAATCTGTTCTTACTGTGATTGTGGCTGCTCGTGACAAAACTTTGAGAAAATTTGGAAGAAATTCTTTTGATAAACTTGTTGTTTATGCTTCTGATCAGACTCACTCTTCCTTCCAAAAAGGATGCACGGTATTTGATCTTCAACCAATGACACGAGTTTATTATATAGTTAGAGAATAATTAATGTTTAACTCGAATTTGTTTTGGTCTGATCTGGAAAGCTCAAAAGTAGTGAAAATTACGCGAATTCATTTATTTTCGTGCGACAGATTGGAGGCATAAATCCGGAGAATTGTAGGTTGCTACCAGCTGATTCTTCGACAGATTATGCACTTTCACCGGATGTTCTATCCAAAGCAATTTCGAAGGACATTGCAAATGGACTCATCCCATTTTTCTTATGTGCCACTGTAATAATTTACCTCAAATCTCCACTTACTTTATCGAATTTCCAAATTAACCTCTAATTACAATTAAGAAATTCAATCAGGTAGCCACAACGTCTTCGACAGCAGTCGACCCGCTGCCTGCGCTGGGAAAAATTGCTAAGGTAACCCATTAATCAGTCGAGTTTTGTTTATTCACGGAAATTATGATCTCGATCGTCAATCAAACAAATGAAATGAACGGCTGCGATGTTTTGTAATGTTGTCGGAGACAGAGACACGGAATGTGGTTTCACGTGGATGCAGCATACGGAGGGAGTGCGTGTATATGTCCGGAATTCAGACACTACCTGGATGGTGTGGAAGAGGCTGATTCTTTCAACATGAATGCTCATAAATGGCTTCTCACCAACTTTGATTGTTCTCCTCTTTGGATCAAGGTCCTTCTTCTCTTCCATCCTTCTCCTTCTACTGCTATACACTGAATTGACACTAGGATTTAACTCATCATGTCTATGGTGTGATTGCAGGACAAAAGTGCCATAGTTGAGGCCATTTCTGGTTTGAACGTTATGAGTTTCTCTTGGGTTGCTTCTCCAGCTGCAACTGAGCTTAATCATTGTTCTTGACTGGCTTGCCAAATTACTCATCTCCTCCCCCATTTTCTTCCTCTGGTAACTTATAATTTAGTTTAAACAGTCCTTTAAGGTCGATTAATTATCCGATTCGTTGATGCAGGAGAAGGTGGGCGGGGGGAGTGATACAAGGGCCGGCATGTGAATCTGTTCTTACTGTGATTGTGGCTGCTCGTGACAGAACTTTGAGAAAATTTGGAAGAAATTCTTTTGATAAACTTGTTGTTTATGCTTCTGATCAGACTCACTCTTCCTTCCAAAAAGGATGCACGGTATTTGATCTTCAACCAATGACACGAGTTTATTATATAGTTAGAGAATAATTAATGTTTAACTCGAATTTGTTTTGGTCTGATCTGGAAAGCTCAAAAGTAGTGAAAATTACGCGAATTCATTTATTTTCGTGCGACAGATTGGAGGCATAAATCCGGAGAATTGTAGGTTGCTACCAGCTGATTCTTCGACAGATTATGCACTTTCACCGGATGTTCTATCCAAAGCAATTTCGAAGGACATTGCAAATGGACTCATCCCATTTTTCTTATGTGCCACTGTAATAATTTACCTCAAATCTCCACTTACTTTATCGAATTTCCAAATTAACCTCTAATTACAATTAAGAAATTCAATCAGGTAGCCACAACGTCTTCGACAGCAGTCGACCCGCTGCCTGCGCTGGGAAAAATTGCTAAGGTAACCCATTAATCAGTCGAGTTTTGTTTATTCACGGAAATTATGATCTCGATCGTCAATCAAACAAACGAAATGAACGGCTGCGATGTTTTGTAATGTTGTCGGAGACAGAGACACGGAATGTGGTTTCACGTGGATGCAGCATACGGAGGGAGTGCGTGTATATGTCCGGAATTCAGACACTACCTGGATGGTGTGGAAGAGGCTGATTCTTTCAACATGAATGCTCATAAATGGCTTCTCACCAACTTTGATTGTTCTCCTCTTTGGATCAAGGTCCTTCTTCTCTTCCATCCTTCTCCTTCTACTGCTATACACTGAATTGACACTAGGATTTAACTCATCATGTCTATGGTGTGATTGCAGGACAAAAGTGCCATAGTTGAGGCCATTAGCATTCATCCAGAATATCTTCAAAACAATGTACTTGTTTACCTTCTTATTGCTCAATACCTAAACTCATTGCATCCTAGAGTTTCATCCCGTGATACTCCTCAAACTAAATACTCACAGGTCTCCCAGACGAAAGCAGTCGTTGATTTCAAAGATTTGCAGATTCCTCTTGCTCGTCGGTTCAGGTACTGCACCGTGGTTTTTGCCATATCATACGTATATATGTAGATGATATGTAAAACATGTAATCATGTCTTAGATCATTGAAGCTATGGATGGTGATGAGAATGTACGGCGTCGAACGCCTGCAGGCCTACATAAGAAACCATGTTAATTTGGCTCAACATCTCGAGAAGCTTATTCTTCAAGACACTAGATTTGAGGTATGTATGTATATGCACATTTTAAGAACAAAAAAAATACACTCGCGATGTCATTGGTTTCCTATTTATGAATAACACGTTCAGATTGTCGCACCGAGAAAATTCGCGTTGCTTTGCTTTCGGCTTCTTCCTCCTCCCGGCAATGAAGAATTAGGCAATAAACTCAACTCCCAATTGCTAAATGCCGTCAATTTGACCGGAAAGATTTACATTACTCACAGTGTAAGTGAAATTCTTGGCTACTTTCTTGTTCGTGGCAGTCATGACTTAATGTTGAAATTATTCTTGTTTCGAGTTTGACACGATAATTATAGGTTTTATCGGGAAAGCACATTCTTCGATTAGTGATAGGAGCTCCGTTGACAGAGGAAAGACATGTTAATGCAGCTTGGAAGGTGCTGCAAGAGGAGGCATCTTCATTGCTTGCTCCTGTGTAGGATTGCTTTAGTTTTTCTACTTGCATTGCAATCTCCTTTGTGCCATCATTGTATGAACTTAGCCAAATTGGCTGTGCCTCTGATGGCAACTGATGCAGCAGCAACTGCAAATCAGAAAAACTCAGACATGAGAGAATCTGAATTCTTCTAAATTCTTTTTGATTAAGGTTGAAATAGAAATTAATCTCTAAATTTTGGTTGTCTATTCAACTTAAACCCTTCCAAATTTTTTTTCAACAAAATGAACCTCAAACTTTACACTATTGGCAAAACGAGCACTAACGTAAAAAAATTTATGTTAAAATGCACGTGTTCGACATATGGGTGGTTAAAAATTATATTTTATTCAATTTTAGCAGATACATCAACAAATTTCAAGTTTTTTGGTAATATTTAGGAAATCGCCGTAGTTCGAGGTGTTGGATTGTTTGAGTTGAAGTCACAGACAGAAGTAATTAGTTCTACTAATTTTGGTAGTAGATTTTCTCTTAGAGAGAGAGATATGAATAGTGACTGCCACCGTGCCACGTGCATTTTTTTTATAGAATTATTGTCTAATTTCATTTTACTAAAGAAATTTTAAATTTAAGTTGATCGAACCCCAAAATTCTGGGTTTAATTTGTATTTTATTATTTAATTAATAATAAATCAATTAAATTTCTTGTTTTGGTCACTTCAAAATTCAAATTGACTATTTTAACTAGTAATGTGGGCCGAGTCATGAGCTAAGGGATCCAAAACCCGGATGCGACAATTAGTTTTCTCTCTCTCTCTCTCTCCTACCATTCTCCATACTCCATAGCTTCTTCCTCTCGCTCTCTCTGTGATCGTGGATTACGAGTAGCTATGCAGGCCATTTCGAGGCGACTAGGCCAGCATCACCTCACCTCCTCGACGTCAGTGTCTGGTCTCAAGATCATTTATCCTCTCTCCAATTACTGTAATCTTTCGCCTCTACCTGCTTCTCTATCTAGGGTTTCTCCGGCTTTATTTTTTTGGTCGTCACGTTATTTTTTTCTTCTAATTTTTTAGATTATGAAGATGAGCATTCTAGATATGCATCCACCTTGGCGACAAGGGGTGCGGGAAACCTGATCCGTAAGGGAACTGGAGGAAGATCATCTGTGAGGTCTCTGTCAACCTTCCTGTTTTTTTTTTTTTTTTTGGTTCTTGCTCTGTGAAATTTGAAAATTTTCAATTTGATTTTCATTTTATTTTTAAATTTCGAAGGTAATATAAATTTGGGATGTAGATGGTAAATTACCTCAAAGTGAGAAGTAAGTTGGAAAAATAAATGTTTGCTAATGCACTTGTACTACTTTGGGAGCGCCTGAGCTATGTTAACGAGCGTTTGGTTTGCAATTAGCATGAAAGTCTTTTTTCTATTGTGTTTTTGGGGATTACGTTCCATTGTGTGTGATGTTTATTATTTTTTTATTTGCAGTGGAATTATAGCAACTGTCTTTGGAGCTACTGGGTTCCTCGGTCGCTATCTTGTACAACAACTTGGTGAGAGATGAATGCTAATTCTTTTTATGAAATAGTAATTTAGAACCCACATGACATTGTAGAGGCATTATAATAGCGGGATGCGAATTTTAGTTTGGCTGATAACTTGGCATGACACACTCTGATAATGTTTCTGTTGCAGCTAAAATCGGATCCCAAGTTTTAGTCCCCTTTCGAGATTCAGAAGATTCCCACCGCCATCTCAAGTTAATGGGAGATTTGGGGCAGGTAAAATTTTGTGTAATATAATGATGTGATACCAATATTTAGTGTTAACATTTGTCTGCATGCTGTCACACATTATTCTGGTTCGGTTCTATTCATTATTGACTTCATTGTTTTTTCGATTCAGATAGTACCAATGAAATATAATCCGAGAGATGAGAATTCAATAAAGGCTGTAACGGCGAAGGCGAATGTTGTTATCAATCT
This sequence comes from Begonia masoniana, assembly GCA_022432975.1. Lineage (NCBI taxonomy): Eukaryota > Viridiplantae > Streptophyta > Magnoliopsida > Cucurbitales > Begoniaceae > Begonia > Begonia masoniana. The sequence continues at coordinate 13,317,124 of CM039516.1, forward strand.
CATTGGTACACACTCAATCCATCATTGACTAACAATTTACTTCATAAATCTCCTTTTAAAAAAATATTTTTGAAATCTTCCCTAACTACTTATTGATAGGTAGAGAGTATGAGACAAGAAACTACAGCTTTGAGGAAGTAAATCATTCAATGGCCGAACAACTTGCCATGGTTTGTAGATGTCCTTTCCAATTTACAAGTGTTCTCAGTTGTAGTTGATTTTTTGTGCTGCGAGATGGAACTTCTTAATTAGTGATTGTGTTTGACAGTAGGGTTTTCAAGGAACTTTGTTTAGATAATTTATATTTGCAGCTCATCTACGATGAGGCAACGGGAGGTTGGCTTGATTAAATGGTCTCGACTGATATGTTTTAGGCATGATGGAGTTTTTAGTTGATTTATTTTGGGAACATTCTCTAATATTTCCAGTAGAGCCTTTCTATTTGCCTAATGTTGGCAGAACAATTGTAAAGTATTTGCCAATTTAATAGAAGCTATGATTATACTAATTTTTTTTTTTTGTATGAGCCGTTTTTATGTTTTTCTTCTTAGTACACTTCTTGAACTTTTATCTCCTATTGCCTTGGAAATTAGAGAACAAGCCTCCCAAGAAAACACCTGTGTTTTTTGATGTATGCTGAAATTTGTTGAATACGATTTCAACTTCCTTGAAATCACTCGTAAATGGTTATGAACTCCCAACGTTCTCAAATGAATGATGTAAAATTTGAAAACTTTTGTTGTCACATTGTTTATATGAGTCTTCTTTTGTGAACTAATGTATTGCAGTACCTTGTTGAGGAAAAGTAAAAAGTGTGTATAACATGTTGGTCCACTCACTATCTTAAGCAATGGTATATGTTATATCATGATGGTATAAATTTTACTTCATGATGACCTGTTCGTTACTAACATATTGTGATGTTGTAAAGTTTTAAAACATATGTTTTTGTTATCTTTTTAGTGTTTTGAATTTTCTTGATTATATTTTTTGCAGATTTCGAAAGAGCATGGTGGTATCATGAGATTCATTCAAGTTTCTTGCCTTGGAGCTTCTTCATCATCTCCATCAAGATTTCTAAGAGCTAAAGCAACTGGAGAGGAAGCTGTTTTGAGGGAATTCTCTGAGGTAAAATCAATATCTTTGAATCAAGTCAGATTCTTATGTGAACTCGACTGTTCATGTTTAAATTAGTCAACTGAATTACTCTAATTTTGGAGTTCTTGATTGCATTGCTGAAAGGGTCTTGATCACATATTTTATTTTTATAAATGAGTGATCAATGATTGTGGGATGCATTTTTAGTTTTATTTCAATATTCTAATTTGTGTAGACGAGTACAATGAGGTTGGGAGTCATTTAAGAAAAAATGTGAAACTATCCAGAGTGAAGTGAAATGTTTGACTCTTGAAGTTGATAAAACCTGAAATATTTAACCTGTTTTACCTATTCCTAAACTGCTAATCAAGAGGGAAAATAATTTGAATTACCATGGATCTTAAGACTGTAGTTAGTGATTTGATTTTTCTCTAGTAAGATTACCTTCTGTGAAGGCAGTCTTACTGTCTGAGTTGAGAAATTTTGATGTGTTTCTATTTACATCTATGATTCTACTGACGAGTTTGCTACATATAATAGAATGGGAACGTTTCTTTTGTTCTCTGCTACCAGCTAATAAGTAATCTTATTTTTGCTCTTAGCTGAAGGAGAATTACGAAGTTATTTCATAGGTTGGTTGTGTTTTATGATATGTTATTAAGCTGATGTGACTTTGTCTTTATGGGTTATTTTAATAGTTGATGATGGCACTATGGTTAGATAGTCTCTACTTTCTGCTGCCTCACTTTTGAAACTCAATTTTGAAGAATGTCTCTTGCAAATGAATGCTTCTCTTCCATCTTTGAATTAAAGATGTTGCAAGACTCAAAAATTTTTAGAATGCGCTTTTTACAGGCTACAATTTTTAGGCCTGCTGTGATGATTGGTACAGAAGATCGAATTCTGAATCGGTGGGCACAATTTGCTAAAAAATATAGCTTTCTTCCTCTTATTGGGGATGGATCCACCAAGTATGCATCGAATCAATTAGATCTCTATTTTTGCTTTTAGCTAAAAGTTTCACTGATTTTGGATTCTGTTGACTCTTGAGACCCTGACTAGTACCCTTTTGAGTAGGATCCAACCTGTATATGTGGTAGATGTGGCTGCCGGGATTATTTCCGCCTTGGAGGATGATGGCACCAGTATGGGAAAAGTCTATGAACTTGGTGGACCAGAGATCTTTACAATCCATGAATTGGTAATTTCTTGGTTTTGTTTCTTTAATATTGTTGTTAGGAAATGAAACTTCTGAGTAAAATGTACTTTTTTCCATGAGGCAGTAATTCTCGTCCTTTCACCCCCAATATCTCTTTTTGGTATGAAATTGTAACGCCCCAATTTAAAAATCCCCAAATTAAAACCATAATTTTGAAAACCCTAGAATTTTCCCCAAATTGATTCTTGAAATCGAGCGTTAAATAAAAAAATTTAAAATTTAAAACATATTAATTGAAAACTTAAATATCACAGAAGCTTTGATAAGTAATTTGTTAAAATCTTGAAAACCAAAACATTTAATGAAACTTTATTAAATAATAAAGTCAACAATTATTTCAAATCTTAAATCAAAATAAAACATTAAATATCGTTTTAAAAATTAAAGCATATTAATTTAAATCATTTTCTTCGAAATCCACAATATGATCTTCATCTGTATGTTCGCTTGCCACTGGAGGATTCTCAATTGCAGTAATTTCTTCCTCAGATAAAAACTCACCTACATCACAAGTTAAAACAAAAAGGTGAGAAAATCTCAGTAAGTGAGAATACATGCATTTTATAAAACTTTTACTTTTACTTTTACTTTTACCGAATCCTGTTAAGACTTAGCCATCTCATTGTCGTTCAGGCTTCGTCATCGTTTACTTTTAATTTTAACGATCAAGCTCACCATCTCACTGTCGTTCAGGCTTTTGCTATCACGTTAAAACATATGCTCAAGCTCACCATCTCACTGTCGTTCAGGCTTTTGCTATCGCATTTCTTTTACTTTTTCATACACATGCAAATAACCTATCCATTTTATCTTTTAAACTATTCTATGTCGATATTCTAACATACGTGCTCAATCATCAAAAACGTGTGATAAAAATAAAACAATAATAAAATAATATTTATATCTTGTGATGTAGGGCCGTAGCCAAAACTTGTATTTCACTTACCTGGATTCCGAGCAGTTAGCGTTTATCGGGATTTTCCAAAATTTCCAAAATAATACTCTGCTCAAATCAAATCTTTGATTTTAATATCCTACTTAATAAATCCAATTTCGAAGAAATTTGAGCAGAATTTACTTACATTATAAACTTAGGTCGGTTCAGATCGTTCGGATCGTTTTGGGTCTAATCGGACGGCTCCTAAATTTATCCTGCCCAAACCGAATATCAATATTAAATTCCCACTTGAATTATTTCAACTTTAAAATGATTTGGGCAGAAATTCCTTACCGGTTGAATTTTTGATCAGTCCAGTTCGATTCGGGTTGAAAATCAGGTCGGGTCCGGTTCGAGTGATTAGTGTCGGGTCGGGTGAACAGTGCCGGTTCGGTTCGGGTTGGTTTGGTTCACTGTTGGTCTGGTTTGGTTCGGTTCACTGTTGGTCCGGTTCGTCAACTTAAGTGAACCGGTTCAGGTTTTTAAAACAAAAACCTGAACCCTTCTTCTTCGTGGGTTCTGTCGAGTCCTGAGAGCAGAGAGAGAGATTCGAAAAGGGAGAGTGAGTGAGAGTCAGTCATAGAGGAAGAGGAGAGTGCGACGAAGGCCGAGAGGCTTACTCAGGAAGTGGGGTCGTCGACGGTGGCCGAGAGGCTTCGTCGAAGCTCGGCTTTGGAGTTACCGCGCGCCGAGGAGGATTTCATCTCGTCGGAGATTGGCTGCCATAGGGGAGAGCTTCGTCGGAGTTTGTACCGTGGTGGTCGGAGCTGCGATTTGAGGTAGGTTTTCTGACTGAAAACCCGAGAGAGAGAGTTGTGGGGTGATTTCCTCCTCACCCGAACCCCTCTATTTATAGGGGAGGATCAGCCCCCCACCCTCCACAAAATCCGCGCTCTGATCGGATTTTCCGAGCTGAGAATCAATCAGCTCGGATTTTCAGAAATTTCCAATCCGATCTCCATCTGAATTTGGTCACTTTCCAGACCACATTCAAGCCGGATATCTTGCTGAGAAACAGTCATCCGATTCTCAAATCGGATTCTCTGTTGAAAGCTCGATAAATCCCAGATTTTCAGAGAATTGAGTTTAATATGGTAATTTTAATAATCGAATCTTTGATTAATTGAGCTGAAATTGGGATAATTTGATTTAATTGCTTGCTAATTAGGGCTAGGTCAGATTTCCAGCTAGGTAATGATTTAATTGACTGATTATTTAGGACTAATTTGTGGAAATTGAACCCTAATTTTAGATTGATTTTAGGGAAATATTTTCAGAATGTTACAGAAATTGTTTTATGAACTACTGCAGGCTGAGATTATGTATGACACAATCCGTGAATATCCTCGATATGCAAAAGTTCCTTTTCCCATTGCTAAGGTAATTGCCTAGCTACTGTGCAACTATCATCTGATAGCTATAGCTTGATTTTGTCAGACTTTATCACTGATATATTATACCATACATTGAAAAGAAAGATTGATATAATATGCTTTATGCTACGTTTTCTATTGCTTGTTTAAAGATACTATTAGTTAAAGATATATTACTTAATTTCTATACTTCAACATGTGAAGTAAATCTTTTGTTTTGTTTAAAGTTTATTAAAGAAGCATAAGGGCACACATTTTTGGGATCGTTAAGTATTGTGCATGCACCTGCCTACATTAAAACTTGTCAGGTTTGTTTTGTATCTAATGTCAAGACACTTTTCCCTCTTTGTGCAGGGCAAATATTTACATTCAATGATATATGTTTCATTGAATGCTGAATACCTCTGTGTCACAGACTCTGTTATAGTAACTACAAAGATTTTAATCTAGCAATTAGCTAGGATCTAGACTTTTGCCTTTGGCTGTGACATCTTTACAGGCATTGCCATTCTAATTGACCATTCAGATGTTTTGGATTTTGGATTTTGAATATCAGGCCAATGACACCTGCTTTCTGACTTTTTGATTCATAATAAATTAATTAAATAGGTTTCCTCCAATATTTACAGGCAATTGCAACACCTCGAGATCTATTTCTCAAGAAAGTTCCATTCCCACTACCCACTCCTGGCATATTCAACTTGGATCAGATCCTTGCTCTAAGTCAAGACACTCTAGTTTCAGAAAATGGTGAATATTTTTTTTATGGTCGCTTTCTTAAGCTATCTCCATAATTATGATGCTGTCTGACCTGGTTCATTTTACGATTGATTCACAGCTTTGAATTTCAATGATCTCGGAATTGTACCGCACAAGTTGAAGGGATATCCTATCGAGTTTCTCGTCCAATACCGGAAGGGTGGTCCCGACCTTGGTACTACCATCAGTGAAAGGGTCTCACCTGATTCATTTCCTTGAACTCATTTCTTTTCATCTCTTTTAAAGCTTTTTTTGTCCACACAGTTGAATTCTCTGAAACAGGCTCCTATTGCCTCCATTTTTTTTTCTAACATAAGTGGAAAGAAGAATTTGAGTACAGCATCCCTGTACTCCTTTGGTGTTTGTAAAATTCACAGTTAATGAGTTTTAAATTACCACCAATAAGATCTGGGATTCTTCTCTTGATCGATTGTTCAGAAGTAGACTTTAGGTACAGATGGATAGAAGTTAGACATTACTATTTTTTTTGTAAATCTTGAACTAAATTTAAGAGTTGTTGTTATGTCCTCAAAATTGTTCCGACTTGTGTTGGGGTAGATTAATGATTATTGTATGCTGCTGACCAAATGCCAACATGAAAGCATAGAAAACTGTTATGAGATCCGTTCTGGCGAAGAAATATATTTAGCTGTCTACGACGAAGAATCCTTAATTTGTCGCGACGATAACATGGGAGTCGTTCTTAGAACTAAAAAATTAGGAAACAAGTCGGAATCTGCAGTTTCATCTAGGAAGTTGAGGCAAGGTGGTTGAAAAAGAAGGTTCAATTCGCCACCTTTTGAGGAGCAGAGTGTGGTTCAAGTCATTCCAATCTTCAATTTGATCAAAGAAAGCAGAAGCCATAACCCCATTTACAAGCAAGGAAGCAACGAAACGAATGGAACAAAAACCTCCCCCCTGAATTTCAAATTCAGGTCTCTCAACATCAGTCAAACAAAGGCCATGCCATCAAATCCCAGCACTCAGTCATTCCAAACTCAGAATTTGGAAGGCAAAAACAGGGGGGCCTCGATGTTTCTGTCGAGTGAATGCGACGGTGGCAGCTGCATCAACATTTATATCAACACTAATATTCAAGGTATAGACAACTCTATTGTGCATGACAGTGCTGTAAAGATGGTAGATCCAGGAGTAAGATTATATTTTGGAGATGTTAGATTTGGTAAAACATCATCCAAAAAGGTTAAGAAGAAGAAGAAGAAGATGAAGAAGAAAACAAGTTCCCAGATGATGGGTTCCTGGTTTGGTGTTTGTGGGATTTTTTGTTTTCTTATTTTGGTGCTCTTCTTTTTCATGGCACTCTAAGCAATTAGCAATTATAATGATTCAATACATTCTAACGTTACAATTATTTTCCATTCGAAAATAATAAATTCATTCAGTCCTACTTTGTCTTCCAATTCAGTTAAACAACTAAACAATACTAGCCTAATAGTATCATTACTTGATATAATTCGGCACTCACACAAATATGCTTTGTAGTGTAGCTCAAGCACAAATATTCGAGCAATTTACTGTACTTGGATTCCTCAAAAATAATAATTGAGCGACGTAAACCTCCAACTCGAGGCCGTGCACCTAAAACCCACACCTATTATCATAATATTTTACCTCAATATTAACGAGTTTAAGTAAAACATATTTTAAACTTGATTAACTATTGGTTTAATATTATTGTAGCTTTTTTCAATAATTGTTGTTAAACTGTGCTTTTGAAATAATTAGTTGGGAAGAAAAAAACAACAATTAAATCCTTAAAAGTTATACTTATATATAATCAATTTAAATTTTTAACAACTTATGCCACTCAATTATTCAATTACATACGAATTCATTCATTCTCATTGAGCGAGAAAAAAATATCTTAATTTAAAAAGTTACAAGATTTAAAATTGAAGTAAATTTTTTTCATCACGTAAACAAGTTTCAAAAGTTACATTTTTAACTTGTCAAAATTATTATATGGTTTATAATAAATAAGCACATTTAGTCTGATTTGTGCGACGAAACGAGAGAAGGAACGGAAAAAGAAAAGAGGGTTTCCTTTAGAAGACTAAGGAATAGCCAAGGGGGAGAAATTGAATGATGGAAGAAAAAACAAAGTGGATCTTTATACTTTTTAATTTTGATTTTGAAAAGCACGAAACACTTGCAAGAGTAACATTTCAAGTCTTAAAATCCTTGGTCGCAAAAACTAGCTTTTCCTACTCATTACACATCACAGATTAAGCAAAACAAGTGAAGAAAGCGTCAAATCTCTCAGAAAGCCGAGAACTCGGATGCTCCGAGTGGCAGCTTTGAAGGGAATTAGGAAATGGTATGCAGACATGTACAAGAATATAGTAATTAGTATCACGTCATATTGACAACATACAACATTGGTCCAAAGAAATAGTATATCCTCCTTTATTTTACTCAAAAAAATAGTATCCAGTATGGTCCAAACTTTCAGTTACTTAAGTAACCTAGTCATAGAAAAATACAACACTATGAAAATAATCAAAACTAGACAATTTTTTTGGCACAAACTTGTATAAATGTATCTTCAAAGCTCAAGTCAGTCAACCCATCGGATAATTCTTCATTCAAATTTTGATTTATAGAAAACAAAAAGAAAACTACTTCGTGAAGCTCAAGAAAGTATTTGATGTTTTCAAGAACAATAGCTTCTATGAAGCTTTGTGCTCAAGCTATTAGGCAACAGGCACTAGGGTACCTGAACTCCACTTCAAACTTCTCTAGTTTCCTTTGCCCATCAAATGGATTGCAGACAAATTGGCGTAGTTTGAAAGACCGCCATGTTCTGTTTCAAAATAAATACACCCCAATCAAACTCTGATCCAATGCTCAAATAAAACTGATGTTGCAGGTTTTCTTATGTGTATATATATATTGGATCTACGGCTGATAAATTCGTAACACATTTGTAGTTAGAATTAACAGATTTTTCTAAAACAAGAATAGACTTGACAAAAGGGAACTTACTGATTCTATACATGACCAGTGTCATCCAGCCACTGACACCGTTGGAAAACTCACTCATCATTGTCAGCGTCAAATCTTGAAGTAGATATATCATGTCCTGACTGACTAGGTTGAGCCCAAGAATTCTTTCATATATATGAAAGCGAGGATAAGAGAAGATCAGAATAATCATCTCAAAGATCATCCAAGTAGATGAAAGAGTCATTGCACCGATGAATTTCTGCTGAACTTGTCTCTAAATCTGCTTCCAAATGGAAATTACTGTTTGCCAAGACTTTTTCCAATGAATCTGCCAAATTTGTCTCCCATAACCCCAATTTACAGGCATTTTTATAGGTTTCGTAGTCTGTCGCTATTAAGCCTTCTGAGACAATTTCCATCAATGATGCCGCAATGCAACCACTATTCATTGCCCCCATGAAGATCTCAGATAAACCGGGATTCCAGAATACTAAAATGGCACAGCTCTTATCCACAAAACGCACGTCAAACTCTTCATTGAAAACAGTATGTGATCCTTGGAGCAATGTTTTGAGCGTCTGAGAAGTCATCCCATTGGCAAATCCCCACAGGAAAATTAAATGCTTACTGCTAATTTCCCTTGTGTTTTTTGCCCAAACCCGTATGATATTCTCATTCGTTAGGTGGGGACTTGCGAATGAACTAAAATTATTTACATATTCCTCAAATGCTGGTAACAGTTGTTTGCTGTCAGAATGGACATCATGGGTGGATATTTTTCGTATAGAGCAGATCTTTGCAAACAAATGACACACATTTACAACATCATGCCCATGAAATTCGCCTTCATTTCCTGTAGCAAACATTAGATATTATTGAGGAAAGGAAAAAAAAAAAAAAAAAAATCTGTTAGTTTTCATAAAGCAATAAGGAATCTTGACCTACCTAGATCAGGAATTTCAAAGTTTACTGAGGCAAAAAAATGATCCCTCAAGTAGGAAAGAGCTCCAGCCGTATTGGTCATTTTACTCAAGGGACCAATATCACTCATCAGATACCGGAGATCAAAAACAAGTGGAAAAACAGAATCCAAGGAGCAAGAAAACTTATCCATTGTCGGAGGAAGAGGAGCAAGGAATTTTGAATGAATGAATGTAAAATCTGCAAATCTATATTATTAGAGAAAAAAATAAATGTAAATACTCAAAGATACTACATTGATTTAAAATAATTTATTTGGAGACGCACCATGAAGGGAATTGAAGGAAACAACTGGTTTCTTTGAAGCAGAAATCAGTTCAATCACTTCTCTGAAACCACGCAGCCTCCTGTTTTCTTCCTCTTCAACGTTTTGAAGCTCTGTCTGTTAATTAGAACCCAAACAAGTGAAATAGCTTTGCGAACATTTGAACATGCATAATAACAGCTTATTTTATATGTTACCTCAAGCAGCTCCTTGTCCTCTTTTGAACTTGTCAGAACAACGCAAACAACCATACTTCCTCCACTCTTTGCTGGAACTACTATGGAAACAAGGTCACTAAAAGCATCTCGTGAGAGCTGTGATATACCCAAAAAACATATAAATTAGCTCATACCAAGTAAGAAATGTAAAGTCAGCTCTTAACTATACCAACATCAGAGGCATATAATAACCCAAGTGATATTAACGTGCTTCATGGAATCCACTACAGGAATTCAAGCAGATAATTATACCTCCAATACAAGCTGCACTTGACGTTCACTGCAAACATCTACGTTCATGCATGGCCTTGATCCATACATATCATTCCCTAAGATAAGCTTTTTCAATGATCTGAGCAAATCGTCTGCAAATATAACAAAAAAAACTCTTTAGACATTACAATTTTATGAGTCAAAATACAAAGACAATTCTGATGTGTTTGAACATAACTTAAGGTTAAAAAATAAAATTTCCATTTCTATACTTTGGAGCGTAAAAAGTTAATCTTTATCCCAAAAAGTGGCATTTGTATTTTGACTTGTTGGCTTTGTAACACCAGGCTTTAAAATTAACAACTTTTTGCAATATTCCCGACCCATTTACAAATTGCATCTTCTAAAATAGACACTTTCCAACTAATTTAAAGGCTCAAATAGTCCATTTAAAGTTTAGGGACTTGTTGGCTTTGTTACACAAATTTTTAAAATTAACAACTTTTTGCAGGATATAATTTCAAAACAAAAGATATTTTCCGCATTTTAACCATAATTTAAAGCACGATATTTCTTACCATTGGTCTTTGAGCTTGTTTTACATGCATCTTTCCAATGCTTTATTCGAGACTTAACCCTTTCAATAAAAATAGAATCAGCAACAGTTGGTGTGGAGGAGGATTTTATTTCTAATGCACATTGTGGTGCCTTGCCTAGTCGAAGTTTAGCCACAGATTCTTGTGCTCTAGATAAGTACGATATACCTATAAAAAAAGATGGAAGTACTGAAATGATAAAACTCAAACACCATCGTTATATTAATCACCACTAAATTAAAAAACTGAAAAAGCATTCACTCTTCAGTAACATCACCCAAACAAAAATTGCACAACTACAATACTAGCATATCCAAACATACAGCTAAAACTCAGATAAATAATGACTTTTTTTCCATCATTTGGATGGGAATTCGAAAAATTTATAATTCTATCTTTGCACAGGTAAAATAGAAGAGGCACGAGCTTCCATTAACCTTCTGCTTCGATAAGAGAGCCACGCAGTTTCCTCTTCTAAACATCTCAACTCAGCACCACATACCATTAGGCGGAACAGAAAAATTCAAATTTTCAATTGAACTTTATCTAAATTCATAAGAATATTTAATAATTGAAGATTAAGCTAAATATCCAATAAAGTTACCGTCATTTATGCAAGCATTAAAATCGAAATCATCTCGAGCCATTGATGTTAAATACGATACTTGACACGAAAAACTATAGGTGGGCATTCCGAAATTCAGCTCATCCCGAGGGAACAGATGAAAATTAAATCTGCAAGCAACATGGACATATAAGCTCATCAAAATAACAAAAAATAAAAATTATACCAAGTTCTACGATTCATGAGGTGTCCAAAGTAGCACTTACGGATGCGCAACTATATCAGAGGCTAGGATGGAGAAGGGGCAAACAGCGAACTGAAGAGTTTGGAAATTCTCCGCGGCATTCTTGGCCTTAAAATAGGCGATTTGGGAAGTGTCGAAGGGAAGGTTTCGGTGCCAGGAAGCTGAAAAAGATCCCGTATTCTGGAGAGAAATGGCAATGAAATCAGAGCGGAAGATGCGAGTCTTCAAGTCGTGCAAGGACTCAGCGAAGTTGGACTTATTGACTTGCTTGATGCTCCATTTTTTAGCTGCGTTTCCAATGTGAAGACGTCTCAGCATCTGTCCTCGAAACTGCAAAAGCGAGGAAGAAGACGGGGAAGGCATCGCGGTAGCCTTCGACTACACCTTCAGGAGCCACCACTGCGAAAATTTGGGGTTTTTCTTTTGACAAAAAATCACGGCAAATATTTATACTAATTTTGTTTTGGCGTACTGCTATGTCATCTAATAACTCAATAGTATATAAATAATTTACCCAATTAATTTGCTCTTAAATTATATTAATTAACTTTTAAACTATATTCCGTTAACAAAAAAAAAAAAAAAAAAAAAAAAAAAAAAAAAAAAAAAAAAAAAAAAAAAAAAAAAAAAAAAAAAAAAAAAAAAAAAAAAAAAAAAAAAAAAAAAAAAAAAAAAAAAAAAAAAAAAAAAAAAAAAAAAAAAAAAAAAAAAAAAAAAAAAAAAAAAAAAAAAAAAAAAAAAAAAAAAAAAAAAAAAAAAAAAAAAAAAAAAAAAAAAAAAAAAAAAAAAAAAAAAAAAAAAAAAAAAAAAAAAAAAAAAAAAAAAAAAAAAAAAAAAAAAAAAAAAAAAAAAAAAAAAAAAAAAAAAAAAAAAAAAAAAAAAAAAAAAAAAAAAAAAAAAAAAAAAAAAAAAAAAAAAAAAAAAAAAAAAAAAAAAAAAAAAAAAAAAAAAAAAACAGCTGCGTTTCCAATGTGAAGACGTCTCAGCATCTGTCCTCGAAACTGCAAAAGCGAGGAAGAAGACGGGGAAGGCATCGCGGTAGCCTTCGACTACACCTTCAGGAGCCACCACTTACTGCTATGTCATCTAATAACTCAATAGTATATAAATGATTTACCCAATTAATTTGCTCTTAAATTATATTAATTAACTTTTAAACTATATTCCGTTAACAAAAAAACAACTTTAATCGTCCATATCTCCGTTAAAATTTATTCGTGCAAGAGTCCGATTTTGGAGAGCGGCCGCGGGTTATTGTGACGGGGCGTCAATTGTATGCAGTGTTTTTGAGTTGTTTCTGGCAACTTAAATTTGGTCATGACAAGATAATCTCCTGTACCAAAAGCTTCAATATAGTCGTGGATATCCCTATATTTATTTGGACTCAGACTCGGCTTTTCTCTCTAAATTATTCTGATAAATCTATCTATTTCTTTTAACAGTCAAATGTGTTTTTACAAACTGCATAGAGAATAATATCAAATAGCCCTAAACTATTGCTGTTTTATCCATATCATCTTCACCTGCAACTTGTAACTGAAATTTCAAATAATTTTTTTGAGTCTTGTTGGATGAATAAAAAGTGAAACTTAAGAGAAGAAACTATTAAATGAAATATGTTCTTTCTTTCTTTCTTCTTTGTATGAAAATAATTAATTTTAATTAAAAGATATTTATGAATGAAAAGAGGAATTTTAATCCCGCATAAATAATATGAATTAATAGATTAAACTTCCAATATCCTGAGTATTTGATCAAGATCATTTATTTCATCAAACTAGACTGTAACATTCATCTGATTCACTAATTTAAGAGATAATACACATCAGATGTCCATGAAATCACCATAGCTCTTCCTCCCTTCAATCACAAAAAGTTCAAAAAAAAAAAACAAATCACCTTAACTCAAACTTGGCACAGAATATATGTATTCAAGATGGTTGCTTTTTAAAACAAAATCCCATCACACGTGATGAGTACGAAAAAGTTATGCATCCACATCGAGGATCACAAACAGGAATTTTGCAAATAGATGTAACTCGTTAGACAAGCATAAAATATCAATATTTAATGTCACAAGCAATAAGATATGAACATGGAGAATGGTCTACAAGGTAATACAATTCAAATTAATGCTGATATTAAAAAAAAAAAAAACAACAAAACAAGATGGAATAATCATATTTGATTTAAGATAGGAAAGAAAATGCACACACAATTACACATCAATATTTCCTTAGGATGCCAACTGGCTTGCTACTCCTTATCCGTTCACAATTTCAAACTAAAAGCACTAAAAAGGCCCATGACACGGCTCACTCTTCTCAATGTCAAAATCTTTATATTGTCTGCTTGCTTAGTATGGATAATCTTGTAGTTAATACGTTTACAGGGGCATTTTGGGGTATAGTATAATAGTTTGTCAAGTTTCTGTTAGATTGTTTTGTGGTGGTGCCAAGTACTGTGCTGAATTCCTTCCTAGTGAACTGTATAGACTGTGATTTGGACTAAGTATGTTTGAAAAATTTGAAAAAAAAAAAAAAAAAAAAATTGTAAATGGAAGGTTAAGGATCAAAACGAAGCAAGACAAATTAAAGTAAGGCAGCAAAACTCTCACCATTTAGTTTCCCACTGCCCCATCACATTAAGAATTATAAATAATATTAAAAAAGGATAAATGGAAGGAATATCTTGAAAGGAAAGCAATACATAAAGCATCAATTTTGAAGAATAAGCCATGAGGAAGGATATTCCCCAAATACATTGCAAAGTTGTTTTGTTTTCTTTTTTAAGGATTTTAGTAATTATAATAATAAACTTTTAGAGGGATTGCATGGTAAGGAGTATATGTAGGAAGGAGGGAAGGAAGGAAGGTGGTGATAAGAATTATTTTGAAAAGAACTGAGCTTGGGTTCTTAAGGTGGGATAATACATCCTCAAATTTCTCCTAGTCGATCTTGTTATCTTGTTTTCCAATGATGAGAGCTTGTTGATAAAATTCAATCTTTTCATTGTTCATATCATGAGCCCACTATCCATTAAAACTTTAAACTTTTCAAAAGTAGTTTATTGATCATGCAACAATTGACATTAAATTAAGTTATTTATTTAGTCAAAATAGGGTTAAGTTAAAAAAAAAAAAAAAAAAAAAAAAAAAAAAAAAAAAAAAAAAAAAAAAATTGTAAATGGAAGGTTAAGGATCAAAACGAAGCAAGACAAATTAAAGTAAGGCAGCAAAACTCTCACCATTTAGTTTCCCACAGTCCCATCACATTAAGAATTAGAAATAATATTAAAGAAAAGGATAAATGGGAGGAATATCTTGAAAGGAAATCAATTTTGAAGAATAAGCCATGAGGAAGGATATTCCCCAAATATATTGCAAAGTTGTTTTGTTTTCTTTTTTAAGGATTTTAGTAATTATAATAATAAACTTTTATAGAGGGATTGCATAGTAAGGAGTATATGTAGGAAGGAGGGAAGGTGGTGATAAGAATTATTTTGAAAAGAACTGAGCTTGCGTTCTTAAGGTGGGATAATACATCCTCAAATTTCTCCTAGTCGATCTTATTATCTTGTTTACCAATGATGAGAGCTTGTTGATAAAATTCAATCTTTTCATTGTTCATATCATGAGCCCACTATCCATTAAACTTTAAACTTTTCAAAAGTAGTTTATTGATCATGCAACAATTGACATTAAATTAAGTTATTTATTTAGTCAAAATAGGGTTAAGTTTAAAAAAAAATCCTTAATTTACAAGGGTAGTGATAAGTTGACTCTTAAAACCAATTTCGTTATCAAGATAACCGTTAAACAAATACCCAATAACAAACTTGTCATTTCTGTTTATTTTTCTATTAAAATTGAGAGCGAACGTCTGCCCAGGTCGCCTGCTCGCTCTTAGAGGTCGTCAGCTTCAGTGCATTTTTTTGAACAAAAGTCTATTTTCAGGTATCCGCCTTTAACCTCAAAAGTCCAATACTGAGACACTACTCTTCCATTTTTGGACGTCTGCCTTGAACTACAGGAGTCCGCTCTAGACGTTCACCCTCAATTTTAACAGAAATTGTGAGTTTGTTAACATATAATAGTTTAATAGTTAGTTTGTTAACGAGATTAGTTTACATGTAATCAAAATATGTGAATATTTCCAACCCCATGTAATGAAAAAACTAAGAACATATGAAAAATGATGATAAAAAGAAACAATCACACTTTTCCAAAATAAGACAAAAAACTTACCACCTGATCCGTATGTTGGCAAGCTTACATACTTGGGACACTGAGTTTCTAGCGAAAATTTGATCATTTTGATTAGCTAGAGTGAACACAATCCCGAGGCTGCAATAAGACAAGTTTGCGAAATATATAAAGCACATTAAACATAGTCATGGAAGATAAAAAGTTAACTGGAAAAGAATTTCAATGCAAGATCCGATGTGGCTGCTATAGCCACCATAAATAATAAGTTCATCCATAACTATCGATCCATGCATTATTTTAATTTTATTTATTTCAGCTGGATAATGGCAAGACCGTTTCTGTTACCAAGCAAGAAATAGCAACTTTAAAAATATGAGAAAACAATATGGGTTCCAACCTCTTCTCTTACTGATAAAGTTATGTATATGTTTAATTAAAAGTGGTAACCTTCAAACTCATATGCTGACTTGTTTACTCGCAACATGTACAGATGTTTTAAATGCAAAAGAAAAAAGTTTAACCTTAAAATCTTTGTAGAAGCACAGCCAAAGTTCCTTCACAGCACCGTTGGAACAAGTCACCATTGGAGTTTCATGGAAAGCATTCTCGATGGCGGCAATGATGCCACCAAGGGGATACTTTTCAGTATCAGAAGGCACATATCCAGCATTGCGCAACACATTCTACAAATAAGATTGAAAAAAGGTCATAAATCAAGAAGAAAATAAATAGTGCAAACGGTACAAAGCTAAAAGAAAGCACACAATTATACAGAAAATGTTTTTTTTTCCAGGTACAACGGGAACAAATCCAAAAAAATTGCAACATTTGAAGAATTTCAACTTCAACTTTCTGAATTAAAAAGTCCTATCTTCTTAGTCACAAACAGCCATGTTGTGAGAAAATTAGCAATCAAATTTCTTATTAACAAGCAAAAAAAAAAAGCTCTCTAGTTTCTAACCACAATCACATTACTTAACGAACTCTGCAAACAGAAGATAGATACTGTATGCAATTTCAAGCGGAAAGATAGCATACTGAGTACTACTAAAGAGGCCACAGGATAATTTTTCTGCCATAAAGAACTTTCCAACAACTTAAGAAGCCACATGAGATCTTGACTTTAGATGAAGAAAGGCAAAAAAAAATTTGAAATTCAGACCAAGGAGCATTCATCATCAATTGATAATTAAGATAAGCTTCCCTTGACTTATAAATAAAGGCGAGCATATGGGCAAGGGAAAGCGCAGTGCGCCAGGTGCAAATGGCTTACATGTCCTAGATACATAATTGAAAGTGAAACAGTAACCAAACAGACTTTTTTCATGATAAAGATGTAAACGACAAGAATTTGGATAACTGGCAATAGAGGTCAAATGAATGTGTAACAGTATCATCAACCACTTTCCTATTCTTCAATAAGAAGGAACATCAAGCGAAATTCACACAGAAATCAATTAATATCTACTACTATAATCTTTATCACGTTATAATTGTTATCATGAATAGCACATAACAGCTCAGGGTTTAACAAACTTAGAAGCTGAAGTTCCCAAGATTTACCGTGACGTTGTAGTTTGAATAGAGGTTGAGGGTAGTTAAGAAATAATTGTATTCATCCCGAACTGCTGGAAAGGAACATGTCCCATGCTTTTCTGCATATAAAAGAGTGGCAACTATAAGCTACTTTTTCAGCAAGAAGAGACTGACATAAACTAGCTCCCAATAATTGTTTAAGCATAGTAAAATCACATACCAGGCTCTAGTTACAACACAACAGGCCAGTATGCCCAAAAACATTTGTGGTAGAGAAGAGCGGTTTTTTCAAATGAAATAATTATCTTAGAAGGTCAATTTCCTAAATTCATGATTCAGTTTAATGAATTTTCATTCTGATAAAACATTCTATAATCTCACTGTCAGTATTATTATATTATCTCCAGACTTTAAAACAGTTGGATTCAAGTTTCAATCATTGTTGATATTACTAAATGCTTAACTTTATTGATCAAACACTCAAATTGAGCGCCACATAATTTTTTTTTATAATTTATTCTTCCTCTAATAAAACATTAAAACTATTTTAAAAAAATAATTTTAGATTAGTTCTACATTGAATTCACTACATAATTTTAAAACACTGATATAGTATGAAAGAGTTGAGGAAATGAGAGATTAAATACTGATATGATCATATCAATTCACTAGGAAAAATAAACAGTGATTGAACGGAATTGAATTGCTCATGAGATGCATACAGTTGAAATCATAAAAACACGTGCATGCATATATCAATATATACATGGAGTTACAAAGAAAAGATAAAAGAATATCACCCCACTGCCAGTGTTGTAGTAGTACCCAATCCCGAAATCATTGGAACACAAAAATGAAGAATGGTTAGATTATAAGTTTGGAAATACGAGTATAAGTTTGAAATTAAAAAGGATTTCAAGAATTAATGACCACCTCATGAGCCCAAAATGATCCCTTTTTATGATGGCAGTTTACTGGTTTTCCACAACTCAAAGAGGGCCAATACTTCTGAATGGAATCAAGCAATGTAGAAATCTACATGTTGAACAAAGAAAAAATAAGTTCCACGAATACTTAAAATATAAATTGAATTACAATTATCATGTTTTGTCTTCTATGCAATATAATGCATGTATGTATCACTGATAAAGCATAACTCAAGGTTGAAACACCCATAAATCAGAAAAAATCATCTTAAACTACATCATTACCATGACAAAGAAAAAGTTCTACCGTTGAGTAAAAACCAATCAGCAAGATAGACATGAAAAATGAAATGTCAAAATTGATGAGGGCGTTTTGAAGCATGATATAAAGGTAGACTTTTGGTGTTTACACATACCAAGAAATTGTCTCCAAAGAACTTAGGTAAGACTAAACTTAAAAAAACACTTCCTATATTACCAGAGACCCCTTTCAAAAGTATGTTTCAAAATTTAGAGGAATTAACACATGCCTCTTTTTGATTAAAATCAGCTGTTGAGCAACATGAGGGCCATCTTCCATCATTATACTGAGGCCACAGACCATCTGCCATAAAAAAGATAGCCCAAAAATTTTCAGGTTTCTGTATGAGTCATCAATACAAAATAAAATAATATGAAGCATGTTTAGGAAATTGTTACAAGCCAGCCTTTTTTCTCCACCTATCATGTTCTTTTCTTTTATCATTTTACGAGCTCTGAGATGATCTTGAAAAGGCAAGAAAATGTGCAAACATAGACTTTTGAACCCTTTGTGAAGAGTTCAAGATCTAAAATATAAGCTTCATATTGCATGTAGCCACATACTTACGAATTGTAAATTCAGTTGGAGCATCGGACCTGGAAAGAGAAAATAAAGGCATGTAAATAACTATGCAGGTGTCCTTGAAACCAATATAAGAATATCATTGAAATCTTGACAATACTACTCATACAAACATTAATAACTAAAATATTTAAGATACTTGCACCAAGAAGGCTACCTAGTTATTCAACTTCTTAGATGGTCCATATTTGTTTTATCGGTAATTAGATGTTGTATTGATAATAATCACCTAATGAAGAAAACACTAGGAAGAAGAGTTTTCTACATGAAAGTTCCCAAAAATCAGAAACGAAAACAATTATGTTCGCCACTACACCTACTCTGAGCCACTTATGCAATTACTGTCAACCTAAGTAACTAATCTTCAAGACCGCAATATTAAGGATTACATGCATTGCATGATAAAGAGAAATGCATTTGATCGGAAAATTTTGGAAAGGGAAAGAAAATGTTGAATTAATAAAGATTTAATAGTCAATAACAAGCTAGCCGAATTATTTACAAACATGCATGGAGATTCTTCTCAAAAAATGGCAATAATCTTCCACGGCTTTCACAGAGTAAGCACTTCAAAATACAAGATTATAAAACACAAATAGTTATGCGTGAAACTAAATGCCTTCTCCAGTTGTACTACTGATGCAACAAAACAGAAAAAACTCGAGGCGAAAAGAAAAAATGCAGCGGAAAAAGAGGCGATGAGAGAGAAACATACCCACGGCAACAAGCATTGGATGAACAGCAATGTTGTTGGCCATTACAGGTAGTCGCAGGCCATTGCAGCGACAATATGAAGTAATCACACTCTCTCTGCTCGCCTACCCCGCCCCACTTCCTCCTCGACTCCATTCCATTGACGACGTCATCAATCAACGAAATCGGATCAGCCACAACCAATTGAAGAAGAAGAAGAAATACAAGGGGAAGTAGGGGTTTGAAATCGAAAATTGCGCGTGTAGAGAGAGGAGACATTTCGTAGCTCCCTCCTCGGAATTGCAGAGAGGTTGTTTATGGCTGCACGTTAAAGGGAGAAGGCGCCAACTGGGTTCACTATTTATAGGATGTTATTTGGGGATTCAGAACCAGCCACGTTTCGACTCGTTTGGTGAAAAAAACCGGCAGGACCAACAACTCGGTTCTTATTACTAGAACCGAACCAATTTATTATATATAGGAAAGAGAAAAGACCTCAACTTCAAGTTTCTGATCCTTGCAACTGATCATGAAAAAGAGAAGTAACACCAGTTAAATACGAGATCACTCGAAGGTTTGTTGATTTTGTAACAGATTCCAACATCCCTTCTCTTTTCTACTCTCTGCTCATCCATGGGGTTTGTGGGAAGCTTTTCTGAATTGGCTCCGAAGGTTTGCACCACTATGCCTACTCACATTCTCCGCATAAAGGATCTTGAATTTGATTTTTCTTCTTTCGAGTTATAATTACAGTTGATCAGTTTTAATGGGTCGCCATTGCAACTATTTTCCTCAAATCCTAATGAAGGTTTTCATGGCTTTTGATTCCGTCTTCCTGCTGAGTAAATCAAGCTATACAACTCTATGTTTTGACTAATTCATATGTCTGTTGTGTTATAATTATTCAGTATTATGCTCTCACTTAAAGTATATACTTGGATTTGAAGAAGGATAGTTGGGTTCTCTGGATTCATTTTATTATTTGCAGATTTGG
The DNA here is from genome assembly GCA_022432975.1 of Begonia masoniana. Taxonomy (NCBI): domain Eukaryota; kingdom Viridiplantae; phylum Streptophyta; class Magnoliopsida; order Cucurbitales; family Begoniaceae; genus Begonia; species Begonia masoniana. The sequence goes on from CM039516.1 coordinate 13,337,798, forward strand.
CTAAATTATTCAGCATTATGTTCTTACATGAAATATTCATGATTTTTGAAATGTTTATATATCGAATGTGTGACTAATTTTTTCAAATTAGAAAAAGAAAGTTATGTATACAATCGTTTGGAGAGTACTTTTTTAACAAACGTAGTTATCGGTATGATTATGATGGGTGGAGATATTTATAGTATATGTGATTTCATTTTCAGTATATTTTTCAAACAAGAAATTGATCTATCTCTTATTGGACTTCAGAACGCAGGAAAGACTTCGCTTGTTAATGTTGTGGCGGTAAGCAAAATGACTCAATCATTATCACTACGTTTATAAAGTTTTGCTTAGAATCGATTTCCTTTAGTAACTGAATGAATTCTCTTGTTTATAGAATGGTGGATATAGTGAAGATATGATTCTCATAGTAAGTTATCCGTTCTGAAACATCAAATTACTTTTGGTTTTTGTATTGGAGAATGATGTACAATGCTCAGTTTCATTATCACTCTCTGAAAAACTAATGTTTATATTTATTTTCAAGTGGGATTCAATATGAGGAAGGTAATGAAAGGAAATGTTACAATAAAGTTGTGGGATCTTGGAGGTCAACCGCGGTTCCGTAGCATGTGGGAGCAACATTGTCGCAGAGTTTCTGCCATTGTGTATGAACGTTGCAATTGTCATTTTTCTTAGTTCTTAATTCATATTCTTTATGGTTTTTGTTTTAATTGATTAGTTTATCTTTATGTTTCTCATATGTAGAATGATTGATTTGTTTCGGTCCAAAGTTCGGGTAACGGGAGTTCTTATCTAAACTTACTCGAGAGTTACTGTTGATGGATTTAATTTAAATTTCATTGACATGATTTTGCTTAAGAAAAAACAACATTTTAACCAAAACATTGTGCAAATTAAGACTGATGAAATTGCCTTGCCTGTGGTATTTCTACACTTGAGTAGTTTGCTTCCAATAAAATGAAGCTATAGTCATCAATATGAAACTTGACTAATGTTTTTGTGCAGTTATGTTGTTGATGCTGCAGACCATGATAACATAAGCATCTCCAGAAGTGAACTTCATGATTTGGTGAGCAAACCTTCATTGAATGGCATCCCACTGCTGGTACTAGGAGACAAGATTGGCAAACCTGGAGCTCTGTCTAAACATGCTCTGTCTGATCAAACGTAAGCAGAAACTTGTCAAAGCTAAGCACAAATTTTTAGATTTTTCAGAAATTGAAATGTTTTCTAAACGAGTAAAGATACAGTCGCTGATTAATTTAAAGTTAGAATCCGTCATGTGTTGCATCCACTGCGTGACTTTAAAATTGCAATTTTTACTCTATTTTTTCTCGAAATGTTGCTACTTTTCCACAAATTTCTTAAAAAATTCTATGATTATTGATCCATAGAATTGATGATAATGGAGCTTCAGTTGAGTAATTTTGTTTTTGGTGTTGTGGGCAGGGACCTCAAGTCAATTGCAGATAGAGAAGTTTTCTGCTTGATGATCTCGTGCAAGAACTCTACTAATATTGACTCAGTCATTGATTGGCTTGTAAAGCATTCCAAAGCAAAGAACTGAGAAGCTTTTCCTTCTTTTTTTTTTTTTTTTTTTGCATTTGCATTTTGCACTTCGAGGATGGCTCTTGAATACCCCTGAACTTAGGAGTGTTAGCATGAAATCATTGTCGTGAAAAATTTCATCAAAAACTACTTTTTTGTTACATGATCTTCTTTACTGGGCGATTTATAAAAAGAAACCACTCGCAATAGAACAATTTCAACTATTCTGATAATTGAATTTTCTAACTCGTTTCTTTCTACAAATTACTAAATTTGTTAAAACTGTTTTATTAGTAGTTGTTTTTCTCTAAAATCCGTCTACTATAGAAGATCACGTAACAAAAACGTGATTCTTTTAACAACACGCCTAACAATGGAGACTTAATTGCTAATGCCCCTAAGTTTAGGGAGTCATTTGTGTAAAATAAAAGTTTGCATTTTGCATTTTGCATTTTGCATTTTGCATTTTGCATTTTGCATTTTGCATTTTGCATTTTGCATTTTGCATTTTGCATTTTGCATTTTGCATTTTGCATTTTGCATTTTGCATTTTGCATTTTGCATTTTGCATTTTGCATTTTGCATTTTGCATTTTGCATTTTGCATTTTGCATTTTGCATTTTGCATTTTGCATTTTGCATTTTGCATTTTGCATTTTGCATTTTGCATTTTGCATTTTGCATTTTGCATTTTGCATTTTGCATTTTGCATTTTGCATTTTGCATTTTGCATTTTGCATTTTGCATTTTGCATTTTGCATTTTGCATTTTGCATTTTGCATTTTGCATTTTGCATTTTGCATTTTGCATTTTGCATTTTGCATTTTGCATTTTGCATTTTGCATTTTGCATTTTGCATTTTGCATTTTGCATTTTGCATTTTGCATTTTGCATTTTGCATTTTGCATTTTGCATTTTGCATTTTGCATTTTGCAGTAGATTTTAACGTCGATCGACCATCTTCGTGCATGACCGTTTGCAAGGTTTATGATGGTTGTCACCTACAAGAACTACAAAACAATTAGAGTACTAACATTAAAAAAAGGAAATTACTTCGAGGATGGCTCTTGAATACCCCTGAACTTAGGAGTGTTAGCATGAAATCATTGTCGTGAAAAATTTCATCAAAAACTACTTTTTTGTTACATGATCTTCTTTACTGGGCGATTTATAAAAAGAAACCACTCGCAATAGAACAATTTCAACTATTCTGATAATTGAATTTTCTAACTCGTTTCTTTCTACAAATTACTAAATTTGTTAAAACTGTTTTATTAGTAGTTGTTTTTCTCTAAAATCCGTTTAAGATCACGTAACAAAAACATGATTCTTTTAACAACACGCCTAACAATGGAGACTTAATTGCTAATGCCCCTAAGTTTAGGGAGTCATTTGTGTAAAATAAAAGTTTAAGAAGCTACTTGCTCTATGTCCTTAAGTTTATGGCTAATTTGAACTTTACCTCTTAATTTTTTACAAACTCGGATTAGAACAATCGAAAAATGAATCGTGCAAAATGATAGTTGGATTTGGGAAATGAGAATATGGGAAACATGGGAAGAATTAGGAGAAAGTAATGATGTTTGAGTGGCAACATGAGATTAGGGAGCAAATCTAAGCATTGCATGGAGTATTCTTTTGTAAGGACTTGGAAAGTCTGTGCAAGTAGTTTAAAAGTCATATATGCAAGTACTTACCATGTCCGAAGCATTTTTTATTCCAATGCTTTCACGGCAGGTTCGGCAAAAACTTGTGCAGCCTCCGCTTCGGTCTCAGCTGCCTCAGCCTCTCTCGCAGCCTGTTCGGCCTCCATAATGCCAATATCTGCGTCAGCAACTGCTAAAGCAGCAGCGGCGGCGGCGGCCTCTTTTGCTGTCACTCTCCTCATCCTTGACAGGTCTAATTCAACTTCGGACTTGGTTACAATGTTTGCTTCCCTTCTTTCTGCATTTGAAAAATCCTTATGCTTTCCCTCTAGAAGTGGCGTTGATGAATTTCTTTTTCCAGATAATACATCAGAAACAATCCTGTATTTATGATTCACCTGCAAATGAACACCCTTTTTTTAGTTCCCAATTCACTTATTTCGCTCACTATATTTCATATCTTGGTTTAAAAGCTCCGTAGATACCAAAAAAAAAAAGAAAAGAAAATCATTCTCATGAAAAAAAAAAATCAAAATTTCAAAATATGGGAGAAGGTAAAGTTGTCAGTTCTCATAAAACTACGCGTGCAAAGTACTTGAACATATAGAGAAGGTTAGCAACTAAGCATGTAAGGGTCACTAAAGCATCTGTGAATATTTACAGCGACAAACTGAAGTTTATAATATCAAATGTAGTTGAAATAGAGTTTGCTTAGTTTTAATACACAGTAAACATCCAATAATTTTGTTATAGCACAAAGAAAAGGTCAACCTTAACCAGCTTTCCACTTGCTACCATATTCTTTAATTTTTCTGCAAGTAGTTTTTTAAGGAGCGCAGAGAAGATCAAAAATCATATATGTCTTCACCATTACCAATTGAAATGTTGGGTGTCGGAAAGGGGGAGTTTAGTTACCAAACCAATGTGGAGTTAAGAACATTAATTAGATCTAGGAGGACTCAGATGAAAAAGTTCATCCTTCTCCTAAACAAGGTTAGACACCAACTCCTCGTGTAAGTATCTGGCCAGACATCTTCTAACTTCGGTTTTAACATCCAGACTTAATCTTCCATTTTTAACACAAATCTAGATACTCTAGCTGAACTAAAACACTAAGTGCAATTTTCTACCTTATCATGAAATCAACAAGAACTATAATGCTCTTGCTTCACAGTTAATGGAGGAATCAATTCTAAATATTGTTCAAGAGCTTTAAATATGATGGGACTATGTAAAGACATGAGGCAAAGTTGGTTGAGTAAGGTTATACCAAAATATACGTGGTAGGTTATCTTAAGTCAAGGTGATTACACCATAAAGAAAGTTTTCATAGATCTTCCAGTTCGATTTGGAAAAACCATGCAAATCGAAAAAATCCTTGCCTGTGTTAAACAGAAGTCACCTAAAACCTGTGACAATCTGTAGTCTAAAAACATTATTAGTAATGCAAACTGTGCAAGTTTATTTTGGACAGACGATCTGCCTTAGGTTATAATTTTTTGGGAGCTACTCTCATGACATGGAAAAGTAAGAAGCAAGTTATTATTGTTAGATCTAATGAGAATCAGACTATCAAGTCATCACACTCGGAATTTTTGATTCAACGTGAATAAAGTTGTCAGTTTTACTTGCATTGCTGACAACTAGTGCTATATGATTATGTTTGGTTAAAGAATTTCGTTTGAGTGCAAGCTTTGCCTTTTGCCTGGATCCCCATATCGCTGTCACATTAATATTTCTCCATTTATCCTGTCTAAATCCAAAGCTTTAAACATCAGCACACCATGACAGTCATGCAATGTCTGAAACCATAAGAATACAAATCAAACATTTATAATGTCAACACCAACTACAAATGAATACCTTGAGATCCACATTTGAAGGTTTGTGTAAAATGGCACTGAACTCGGGATCAATAAGTATTGTGCGCCGTTTTCCCGCTCCATGCTTAACTACTACCTCTTTAAGCGCTGCCTCTTCTTCTCTTAGTCCACTTCTGTTTAGGAGCTCCCATCCTTAGAAGCCAAGTAGTAAAAAACAATCCGATGACTTTGATCTTGTTTCCCCTGTCAGCACATGTAAGCATAAAATGAGATCAAATATTGAAAATGGTATATGATCAACTGCAGCTGCAGATACTTTGAGATCCACAATATATAACATCTGTACAAGCATGATACCAGTTTTGAAGTATAATTTGAACCATGAAACACAGAAAATGATAAATAATTAAAAACAGAAAAATGTATAAAATTTTCAATTTATTGTCGACAACAATTAAGTAATTGGAGAGCAAGTGTTACGAAACTACAAGTCAGCTGAGTCTGGCCAATATTGGCCAGTAAAGTGTGATTTAATCTAAGTAAAAGAAACTACCAAGTGTTCAACAATTACAAATGCTAGGTACTTTACTTTTTAAAGGAGTATCCATATACTCACAAATTGTATAAAATCGAAATGGTCGTAATTTAGACCAAGTTGAAAAGGGAAATGATCAAATAAACACATGTTAAAGAGGCCAAGTCGCACCTGAATGAAGAAGTTGAATTGGCAGTGGCAGGAATGGAGAGATGAAATTTACTCTGAAAACAAGAACCAAAAACGAAAACAAGCCACACTGAAAACTCCTTTCTGTCACTTCAAAAATATAATTTATATTATGCAGACAACTTCAAGTGGAAAAGTCATCCGAAAACCCAGGAAGCGTGATTACGTATTTAACCGGTGTTGCTTCTCTTTTTCATAATCAGTTGCAAGGATCAAAAACTTGAGGTCTAGACTGCTTCTTGTACTTGCTGTCTTTTGAGCATTAGACTTGCTGATGAAATTCTTTCACATTTTGGTGTAAAAGTTTTGTTTCTCGGCACAATGAGATTGTCTTGTTGAATTGAAATGAGTTTCTTTGCTCAATTCTTCTTGCTTAATAAAAAATATGGTGCAAATTAGCTTGAAATCTGATAAGAAAATTTATTTAGAAAATAGCAATAAGAACAAGATGAGTACAAGAGTGGAGGTAATAGGGAGATCCACTATCCGCTATTCTTTTCCTGTCGTCTCTCCTCTACCATGCTCTCTATTTATTAATGCTTAATAAAATAGGAATCCTAAATTAATGCTTAATAAAATAGGAATACAATAAAATATGAATGCTCTAATAATGAGCTAATTATCTTCTTCTCCTTAATTGGTGCTAATTACCATCTTCTCTTCTTTATTCTTGATGGAAGGTATCTCCACATTTACTTTAGAATTATTTTCTCCATGATTCTTGCTAGTTGCCTTTTATTGATGATCTTTAGATTTTCTTGTGTACATACGATGTATTGGAGGCTTATCAATACTCCCCGCCCAATAAGTCACCTTGTCCTCAAGGTGGAAAGTGGGAAATTATTGTTGAATGAGGTCATAGGGTTCCCAAGAAGAGTCCGAGTCCGGCAAATGTTGCCATCGGATAAGAACCTCGGGAAAGGAAGAGGATTTGTCTATTGGGGCTCGAATGTCGAGGACCTCCGCTGGTTCCAAGAGCAATTCATATTCAAAGGTGAGTTGAGGAGGGAGATTTGTCACCTGATGGGTCGCACCCATAGCAGCTCGCAATTGAGAGACGTGGAACACTGGGTGGATGGAAGAGTTGGATGGAAGATCGAGCTTGTAGGCCACAGGTCCTATCCGTTGGATTACTCGAAAAGGTCCATAGTAGCGTGGGGACAATTTAGCATTGCGGGGATGAATCAGAGACTTAAAACGATAAGGTCGAAGTTTTAAATATACTAAGTCTCCAATCTGAAAATTTACTTCTCGTTAGTAGGAGTCTCCTGAGGTCTTCATTTTCTATTGAGCCCGAAAGAGATGAAATTTAAGATCAGCTAATGCATTATCCCGTTCCACCAACCGTTGGTCCACGTCATCTAATATGGCCGATCCTTTGGAAAACGGAATTAAATTCGGAGGATCTCGACCGTATACCACTTTGAAGGGTGTCGTGTTAATGGATGTGTGGAAAGATGTGTTATACCAATATTCTGCCCATGGGAGCCATTTGGCCCATTGACGAGGTTTGGTGGACGAGAAACATCGAAGATATGTCTCCAAATATCTGTTAACTACTTCCGATTCGCCGTCCGTCTGAGGGTGATAGGCACTGCTATGTCGCAAAGTCATCCCTTGTAATTTGAATAATTCTTTCCAAAAATTGCTTGTGAAAATTTTATCTCGATCCGAAATTATTGATTTCGGGATCCCATGTAGGCGAACAACCGTGTTGACAAAAATTGTTGCAACTGTTGAAGCCGAGAATGGATGACGAAGGAGAATGAAATGGGCATACTTACTTAACCGATCAACCACGACCAAAATTGAATTATATCCCTCAGTTAATGGTAGGCCTTCAATAAAATCCATAGTTATGTCGTCCCAAATTTGATCTGGAATGGGTAGAGGTTGCAAGAGACCAGCTGGAGATAAAGTCGAATATTTGTTTTGTTGGCAAATTTGACAATTGGAAACAAATTGTTTGATTTGTGCTCTCATTCCCTTCCAGTAGAATTGAGAAGCTACTCGTTGAAGGGTCTTCAGATAGCCGGAGTGGCCCCCTATTTTGCCTTCATGGCACTCTGTAATAACTTTATTGGTGAGGGAAGAGTCGCTTGGTAATAGTAGCTTACCCTGATAAAGTAAATAACCTTGAATTAAGCTGTATCCTGGACAGGAAGCTGAATCATTAGCAACTTTAGATGAAATCGAGCTAAGTGTAACGTCCTGAAAAATAACATTATCTATTTCATCTAAATCAAGAATATGGGATACTGTGAGAGCCTTATAGAAGGAGCGACTGGTACTCGGGATAATGCATCGACAGCTCGATTTTGTAGTCTCGGTTTATATTGAATATCAAAATCGTACCCCATCAATTTCGTCAGCCATTTTTGGTGTTCCATGCTAACCAATCGTTGCTCCAATAAGTATTTCAGGCTACGTTGATCAGTGCGTACAATAAATCTGCAACCCAATAAATAGTGTCTCCATTTTTGTATTGCAAAGACGATAGCCATCAGCTCCAGCTCATACACCGATTTTTGTTGTGCTTTGGGGCCCAATGAGTGACTAAAGTAAGCTACTGGATGATTTTGCTGCATTAACACGGCGCCGAGACCTTGACCTGATGCATCCGTTTCTAAGGTAAAAGACTGTGAAAAATCTGGTAAACTCAACACTGGTGTAGTTGTCATAGCAGTTTTAAGAGCAGAGAAGGCTTTTTCCGCCTCAGGTCCCCAATAGAAATTATCTTTGCGTAATAAATCTGTTAATGGCTTAGCCAATATGCCATATCCCTTCACAAAACGTCTATAGTATCCGGTCAAACTCAAAAAACCATGTAACTCTTTCAAAGTTTTTGGGGTAGGCCAATTTGTCATGGCTTTAATTTTGTCCATATCAGCTGAAACTCCAGATTTAGTAATAATGTGGCCCAAATAGCTTATGCGAGGCTGTCCAAATTGGCACTTGCTGCCATTAAGTTTGAGAGTATGTGAATTCAAGATCTCCAGCACCTGCTGAACATGACTACAATGTTCTCGTAGTGATTTGCTATAAATGAGAATATCATCAAAAAGACGAGAACGAACTTACGTAATAGCCCCTTGAAGATGTTGTTCATGAGAGCTTGAAAAGTTGATGGAGCGTTTGTAAGTCCGAAGGGCATAACAACAAACTCATAGTGTCCTTCATGGGTCCGAAATGCTGTTTTAGGAATATCTTTAGGTTGAATTCGGATTTGGTGATATCCTGATCGTAAATCCAGTTTGGAGAATCAGTTGGCGCCATGTAGTTCATCAAGTAATTCGTCAATATTGGGGATTGGATATCGATCTGGAATTGTGGCATGATTTAAGGCTCGGTAATCAACGTAAAAGCGCCATGACCCATTTTTTTTACGAACCAATAATACTGGGCTTGAAAATGGACTAATACTCGGTCTAATGATACCTGCTAGCAACATTTCTTGTACCAACTTCTCAATTTCTGCTTTCTGGAATTGAGGGTACCGATAAGGGCGCACGTTGATAGGGGAGGTACGTTCACGAAGAATTATGGCGTGATCGTTGGTGCGTGCAGGTGGTAGATCCGAAGGTGGCTGAAATAATATTGAGAATTGCTGTAAAATATTCTGAAGATCTGGATGAACTTCGGTTTGTGGTGTCTCTGGTTGATGGGTCACCGCATTTAATTCGAGTAGTGCCCCTTCACAAGTGGGGGTCATCGTACGCAGCATGGTCTTCAAAGAGAGTTGTGTCTGGCATAAACTGGGGTCGCCTTGTAATCGGACCATGATCTCGCCTATCTTGAATCGCATAGTTAATTCGCTCCAATTAATATGAGTACCACCGAGGGTCTTCAGCCACTGTATCCCCAAAATAACGTCAGTGCTGCCTAATTCCAGAGGGAGAAAATCGGCCACGATTTCCACTCCTTGACATGAGAGAGCTAAATCTCGACAAATACCCATTGCCGAAACAGAGACGCCGGTGCCCATAATGACGCCATACCCTTTAGTGGGTGTAATTGACAGCTTTAGTTGCTCGATGAGGGAGAGGGAAATAAAGTTGTGGGTTGCCCCACTGTCGATCAAGATGATGACAGAGTGTCCCTCCAGGGATCCTTGGAGTTTCATGGTGGAAGAAGTTGTTAGTCCGACTATCGAATTTAGAGAAAGCTCCACTGTTTCTGATAGTTCGTCAGTGGTCTTATCGGAAATTGCTGAGTCGTTGATAGTTTCCTCCGTTTCTGGTTCATCAAAAGCGACTAAAACTTGTAGTTCTCGTTTTGCACATCGGTGACCCACAGTGTAGCGCTCGTCGCATCGAAAACAGAGTCCTCGCTCGCGTCTGGACTGTAGTTCGGCATCGATAAGTCGCCTGAAATTAGGCGAAGATCGAGTAGTATTCGATCTGATCGTACTGGAGTTCGTAGGAGCGAGCCGCTGGCTAGAGGGAGGTTGGGTATTAGTGGGCTGAACCGGGTCAGAGAAGGAAGAAATCCGAGAGGGAGCAGCTAGTCCTGGAGAGGCTTGTCGGAAGTTGTTTGCACCTGGGCTTGATCGCGCATGGAATAAGAGGTGGTTCTTCTCTTCTATCCTTAGGGCCATCTCCATGAGACGATGCAATCCAATGGGCTTCAATATTCTGACTTCTGCACGAATTTCTGGTTGGAGCCCATTAATAAAATGACTTTCCGGAACAACTTCTGGAATTTCCCTCAAAGAGGAAGCTTGTAGTTCGAACTCCCTGCGATAGTCTTGAACAGTGCCCACTTGTCTTAACGCCAGAAATCGTTCACAAGCAGAACCATCTTGAGAGGAGCGAAACCGATCCAACAGAGCAGTGCGAAATTCAGCCCAATTTCGAAAAACATGTCGGTTTTCTTCCCATTGTAACCAAGCTAGGGCGTCACCATCCATGCAGACGACTGCTGCTTCCAAACGTTCTTGCTCGGTCATATGGTTGATGATGAAATAGCGCTCAATCCGATAGATCCATCCATCAGGGTTCTCACCTGTAAAAATGGGCATTTCCAGGCGGCGAAGAGGTTGATTTCGATGGTAGAAATCTGATGCGAATCCTTGATTTCGAGGATAGAAATCTGATGCGAATCCTTCCCCTCTTCTAAAATCCTCCGAGGTCGAGCGTCGTGGCCTGCTAGGTTCTGCTTCGTCGGGGGCTGCCCGATGTTTTTCCTTCCGTTCGGATTCTTCGAGTTGGTGTAGTCTTTTTTCCACGGAGTCTAAAACTGTAAGTTTGTCCATAAATCCTTCCATTGTTTTTCCCAAAGCCAATAGTCGCCGTAAATCATCAGTAATATTGTCGCTGTCCACGTCCTCCATTTCTCTGTGATTTTCAGACTGCATAGATGGTCTAAGGGAGTAAGGATCGAAGTCTCTTATACCAAATTGATAAGAAAATTTATTTAGAAAATAGCAATAAGAACAAGATGAGTACAAGAGTGGAGGTAACAGGGAGATCCACTATCCCCTATTCTTTTCCTGTCGTCTCTCCTCTACCATGCTCTCTATTTATTAATGCTTAATAAAATAAGAATTCTAAATTAATGCTTAATAAAATAAGAATACAATAAAATAGGAATGCTCTAATAATGAGCTAATTATCTTCTTCTCCTTAATTGGTGCTAATTGCCATCTTCTCTTATTTATTCTTGATGGAAGGTATCTTCACATTTACTTCAGAATTATTTTCTCCATGATTCTTGCTATTTGCCCTTTGTTAATGATCTTTAGATTTTCTTGTGTACATACGATGTATTGGAGGCTTATCAAAATCCTTGATCAAATAAATTGACAAACTTTCTTTATTTTTCTCCAAGATCACAACATCATGATGGGTACAAAATTTTACCAAAAAAAAAAAAATTACAAACTGGAAAATTTTTGCAATTGCTTGATCATCCATCATACATTCATTAGACAAACTGCCAAACAATAATTCATCTATGTACCCTATCAACACTACTAATTATGCTCTTTTTTGGCGAAATTAGCTTCTTCATATAATACTTGGATTTACGAGAAAGGTTGATCTTTCCTCTCCTTTTCTCTGGTATTGATTCAAATGAACATTCCAAGAAACCACGACGCACAAACCTGCAATCGTAAAGAACGTGACGTTATATTCTAAAACCGAGCATTGGTACTCAAACTCTTATACTTTTTTGTGTATAAATCCATTTCTTTTCGCATAACATTCAGCCTACCATTTCTAATACAATTAAAAGTACTTTTATGGCATTGTTATTTCAAATTTTGCGAAAATTGGTCTCAAAGTCTATCAAATGTCGAGAATAATACTTAATTCGTCGAATCTAAATGACAAGAGGCTAAAAACAAACCAATCTGCAGTTCTAGTCGTGAGTAGAAAGAGCATCTCCAGTCCAAGGGAGCAGGCTTTCTTCTCGATAAAATCTGCAGAAATAAATATATTCTAAAACAGTTTACACCATCTAAAACTTACCTCGGTAAAAAGAAAAACGAAAAACCGAGACGAATATCAATGATACTCAGAAAAGTTAAACTGCTCCTACCGAGCAATTTGTCCCCTTGTCCTTGTCCTTGGCAATCCGAGGAAACTGCGATGGCAGCAACCTCTCCGCACTTTTCCTCAAAGAAAGGAAAGAGGGCAGCACAGGCAATGATTTGACCCTCTCTCTCCACGACGACGAACGAATCCAACGATCTAAGTAGCTGCCATTCGAAAAGCGAAAAAATACAAAAGATTGTAGCTATGATCAGCTCTGATATGAATCTTTTAGAAGTCCAACAAAAAAAGTGATCATTGCCAACCTCTTCATCTGTCCTTGGGACCAACGTGCCTGACAACTCAAGAGGTTGTATAATTTCTCTTATTCCAGAGAGATCCGTCACTTTAGCCACCCGTGTACCCTCGTAAAGGTCGCTATTTTATAAAAGTCAGTTATTAGATGAAAAATAACTCAATCAAGTAGAAAATAGCATCAACTTAGTCACCAACAAAACTGATAGCCCTGTGAATTTATTGTCCATCAATAGGCTGAAAAAGCTCGAAAAAAGAGCACTTAGCCTACCATAGAGGCTTGAAACTTCTCTAACTATTTGGCTCATCAAAAATATCACCCAACAGAATCAAAATAACACCGAAAACAGAAAAAAAGATGATTAGACACACCTCGCCACCATAGTCCCCAAGCCATCTCTTTTGAACAACTCCAACAATAACACTCCACCTATGGTGCCATCTAACAGATGAACTCTTTGAACACCTCCCTATTTCAAAAGAGACAAGAAAAAACATCAGCTAAGTGCTCGAAGACTTGATAAAACAGAAGTCGATGTCGAGAACTCACTCTGCAAACAAACGTTGCTGCAGCCAATTCTGAAAGGTAACGATTTAGTCGACTTTTTCTCTCTCCACCACCACCTACAGGGAAACCCTGATCACCCGTCCACGTACCATCGCCATTATCAAAACCAACGCCATTATGAAATTTTGCTCTAAGGCTTTCACTATAAGGCTTTCCATTCTCAAATTGTGTAGTCCCATTCAGGCTGTTATGTCCAGGGAAAGTTAGATCTTCTTCTCCGACGACTTTCACATAATTGGCCGCTATTTCACTTTGCTTGGCCCTTTCTCGAACCAATATGTCTGCTTCTTTAAGTGTCAGAAAACTGATAAGACGGCCACTTTCATCTAAAATTGGACCGTCGATTATACATATAAGCTTGTCCGCATCAATGGCCAGTGCACAAGCTGTTGCAACTTCATATGTGCTGAAATTCCAAAGCATAAACCATAATGAGCAGACCCTTAAAATTTAATCCCGACTTCATCGACACTAAAACAGTATGCAAAAATATATAGACGAACAAAATGTACAAATAGAAGGAAGCAACATACTCTAAATTAGAGAAATATAAGATATGTATATTTAGAGATAAAGCGCCTCTACAAACTTGAAAAATAGTAAATTGACATAATCCATAATTTTACAAGATATAATAGCAAATTTTCAGAGATGGCAGCTATTAACAAAAATATATTATAAGAACTTTCAAGGCATACTTGCAATTTAAGACTTCACCAGAGCTAGAATAGCCAAGATTGCTCAATAATACGATACAACCACCGTCAAGCCTCTCACGAATCCGAGGCCCGTCAACTTTCTTAACTTCACCTGTTGCTCCATAATCAACCCCATCAACAACTCCTCTTCTCTGAGACAGTGTTCAAGAACCCATTTAACACATAGTGACAATTCAAAAAAAAAAAAAAACCAAAACTTCAGAAAAAGTTGCATATCAAATTAAAGAACTGCATGATTTTCTACCTTAGCAGCCAGAAAGTTACCACTAGCAACACTAACACCAACTTCGTGCAAACGATTGTTGTCCCCATGTCGACGAATGTTACATATGGAAGGTCCAGGAGACAGTTTAGCTTCTATCATCATCCGTATTCCTCCGGCTGCTTCCATAGCAGAAGCTAGTGAAACAGAATCAGTTATCCTGTACTGACCATAATACCTAGGACTATTACCTGAAACCAGAACAAAACCCACTCAACCGCATGCTATGATTTCCAATTTCCATGTAGCTGGCAAGAAGGAATGAACACTCAAAATCTGGCTACAAAAAAGACTTATTTGAAGTTCAAAAATTATGAGGCCAACAAAAAGGACTTATCTGATCTATAAAAAGGCCCATAAAAAAATCTATTACATGAATTTAGCACTTTAAAAAACATAAGCTAAACCAGTGAGGTTTCACGGACCTCTCTCTGTTAAAAGCATGTCTATCAGCACATGGGTTCCTGGAACAATAACGAATCTGATCCCCAGGTGATGAAGAAAAGCAATATCCTGCACACCTTTAACTTTTAATAGAATTTGGCTCCAAAAAGACTTGAACAACTAAAAAAAGGTACTTCCTTTTTTCCAATATCCTTAATACTTGATCTTTGTTTTGAATCATTGAGTTTAGACATTACTTCTTTGATCTATAATCCTTTTAAAATGCCAGCAATATACTATGCAAACCAGACAAAGATCCCTATAGTAACAAATTTTCTGTCCAGAAAAGAATGTAAGAAAGGAGAAAGTCCCAAGAGAGTTTACAGAAAACACATCTGAAGGCATAAGACTCTGCTCCATCAAAAGAGGGCATTACTAAAAAGACAGTTTTTATGGTGCTCTACACCTCAAGAATTCTCATTGAAAATCGCCCTAGACCAGTTACACCGTTGATAAAGAAACTAGAAACCAAAAAAGATGAAGACTTACCTTAAGGATGGGATCCAAGAAAGGGCCAGAGACGATTTCACTAGAAATAATTACAACGAAAGTAGCACCTCGGTGAGCCCACAAATAAGGCCACGCCTCCCTAAACCAACGCACAAATTGCTTATCCTCCAAAGAATTGTAACTCTCTTCCCAACCACCGTTTTGAGCTATGTTCAATACATTGCATTTGGTAGAAATTCCCCTCAACCCTTTCGCTCTGCCATCATCACGAACCTCCGACGAAGAAGGATTGTCGGGCCAGCACCCGCAGGTCCCCGGCGGAAAACAATAGATAAGTAATTTGTATAAAGGAAAATACCAAAACATCATTTAAAAATATCCATTTCTAGATTATACCCATTCATCAATAAGCAGACAGCTAAATCGGCCAAGCAACACAATAATTCTCACTTAACTGACTATCACACAGAGTTAACAATAAAATCTCGAACCTAGACATAGAACACCTCAAATAAATTATCCTAACCCATAAAATTCAATTAGTAAACCATAACTTGCCTTCACCGATTAATAATTAATCACAGGAACCAAAGAAAAGATTTTGATAAACGCGAGGTAAATAAAAAAACCCATTGGAAGAAATACCTAAAATCTGTTTCAATCGATCCAGAGAAGTACTGATTAAGAACGGAGGAGAAATAGTACCTTCCTACAAAGATGTTCTTCCGGAATTCTAGAAACTACACCGGGCTTGACCTCGACCACTGCGTCGGCAGAGAACGGCCTGGACAGAGGAGCGAGAGTGGTTCGCAAAGCAACACCATGATGGCGCATTCTCGATTAGACACCCAGAAGCTGATAGCTAAGAAAAACTATAGAGAAAGGAACGGAGAGTAGAGTTTAGATGCAGAAGAAACACGTTAACTCGTAGGACATTTTGGTGGAAGAACTGGTTGTCAATTTGCAATTGCATCCTTATATGTAAGAATCTTGACTAGCCACCTTTACCAACTAAGGAAATTACAAACTCAGATTTGAGAACATTACCATAATAATTCAAGTTCATTTCAGGCTAAAAAGCCTAAAATACAGTTTAAATGTAAATTTAAGATTGCATTCACTTGTTCTCTTAAATTTTTCAATAAAACCGATCTTAAACGTTAACTCGTTTGTATACCCGATTCTGTCGTTAAATAATTATTGAAATAATAATATAATTTGCATGTAAACATATACCTTTTTCTACGTGTGATATTCCCAGTAATTTATAATTTTTTTACATGACAAAAGCTATTAGAAATAATAGTTTTCCACCAATGACTAATGAGCACGAAAATTCTAATAACAAATAGGGAAATTACCAAAAACAACCACGAACTACGTGTGTTTTCTAAATTCAACCACAAACAAATTTTTTTAACAATTTCAACCATCACGTATTGAAAATCTGCCAATTATGACCACGCCGGACGGACGAACTCGGATTGAGTCCGTCCAGACTTAAAATGCCACTAACTCGGACGGACGGCTAAAAGTAGTGTCCGTCCCCAATTTGGCGTTCAATCAAAATCTGCCACGTAGCCGCCACGTAGCCCGTTCGGACTCTGTATTTCCCGTCCGTCCGGGTTAACTTAAAAATACCACGGACGGACGGTATAATTTCCCGTCTGTCCGGGTAATCGATTAAAATCGTTCAAAGCAAAGCCGGGTTTTGCACAGTGGCCGGAATCCGGAATCCGTTTTCTCTCGATGCTCTAAAAATTTCTTGTGCGATTCTCAAGCGAAAAACGCATCAGGTAATATCTTACTCCTTTTGTAGTGGTTTAGTTTAAATTTTTACGTTTAGAACGCAAAAATCCAGCCCTAGGTCAAAATCGCCCTTTTAGAATTACCCGGACGGACGCTATTTTAATCCGTCCGTCCGGGTTAAGGGTGATCATATCCTTAACCCAGACGGACAGACCAATATTGAGTCCGTCCGGGTTATGGCTGTGAAGGCCGAGTTTCACCGGGATCTGATTTTCGCCATGGTTCGAGTTATTGTGGCTAATCTTTGAGACTTTTCAATTTGTAGACTTTACAAAAATGGCACATAAAATTGCTTATAAACGAAAGAAGGATACGATGTCACAAGGTGGACCTTCAAAGCGGCCAACGATGTCACAGCCATCTCCATTGCCCTCACAGCCACCTCCAACTCCACGGGCCTTACAGCCACGTCCACCAGCCCCACAGTCAGTTTCACGGGCCTCAGAGCCACATCCACG
Organism: Begonia masoniana; assembly: GCA_022432975.1. NCBI lineage: Eukaryota > Viridiplantae > Streptophyta > Magnoliopsida > Cucurbitales > Begoniaceae > Begonia > Begonia masoniana. The sequence goes on from CM039516.1 coordinate 13,355,045, forward strand.
TGCTCCACAGGCACCTCCAAGGGCCTCACAGCCACCGCCCAGCTCCTCTGCTCCCAGCTCCTCACAGCCAGCTTCATCGGCCTCACAATCGAAGGATTTTCGCAGTCAACATTGTCGAGAGCAATATCAGCTGGATATAGTACATCGAAAGGTGTCGTTGACGAAGATGGTGGACTTTACAGGTTGAGTCAATTATTCTTACAAATTGTTTCTACAATATTTCGTTGAACTAGTCTCATGCATTTGTTATTTAAAATTTTCAGGATGGGAGTCTTTGGAGATAAAAGAAATGTTTGACAGGATCGGACTTCAAGGACTCTACACCATTCGGGGAGTCAGCTGTGAAAAAATGGTTCGCCTATTCTATGCGAACATGAGATTTTCAGCGAGGTCGGGAGTTATAAAGACCTATTTAATTGGTGAGGAGTATGAAGTGACGCCACAGGTTGTGAATGAGGTGCTTGGCTTTCACGCAGAAGAGGCAGAAAAGTACTACCATGCCCAGAAAAAATGTCCCGTTCTCGCCACAGCGGAGGGAACAACGTTCATTAGACAGATTCATTGGAACGCTAATATTGTGGATATCGTGAAGCCAGGAGCAAAAGATATGAATGTAAAAGCTCGCGTCATCCATAACCTTATAGCACACACCATTCTACCGCACGTTGGACATAGAGATCATGTTAGCTACATGTGTCTCTATGTCATGGAGAAATTGTATAACGGTAACTTCTTCGACCCCGGCTATGTGATTCTGAGTCACATTAGTGAGATCTCACGCACACGGACCAAGAACCTCGCGTACACTGTCTTGATTCAGAAGATTATTGAGCATTTTCAGATTCAGTTACCGCGAGGGGCACAGACTATACTACAGCGGCCCGCGGATGCATTCGGCAGGCTGCATTTGGTGAAGATGAGGCTGCATGAGGTAGACGGAAGGTGGACGGAGGGGAATGATGTTCGGCCCCCTCCTGTGCTGCAACACCCTCGTCGAGGGCAACTCCCCCCCTCAGATCGTGCCTCCCACGAATATGGCTTCTATTAGGACGCTGATAGAGACTGTTCGAACGGAGGTGCAGACTGTTCGAGCGGAGGTGCAGACTGTTCGATCAGAGGCAGCGTCGGGTCGAGCAGACATTATGCAGTACCTCACAGATATGATGTCGTACCACAGAGAGACTAGACGGATCTTCCAGGATTGGATGGAGGCCCATATCTTTGATCCTGACGATCTTGGGAGAGCTGATGCTGATAGTGACGATGATGAAGTACTCCTGACCGGGGGTGGAGATGACGAGGATGTGCTGCCGGGGGCTGGAGATGACGAGGGTGTGCTCCCGGGGACTGGAGATGACGACGCAGCCCAAGATTAGGTATATTTGAACCTATTTTTCTCATTATTAATTACACTTCAACTCATTACAATCTAACTTTCTTTTATTACGTACAGAGAGGGGACGACCGAGGGCGATGCACAGAGACAGAGAATTTTTTTTGTAAACTTTGATGATGTACTGTATTTGGATGATGAAAATTTGTAGTACTTGTAGTTGGATATTTATTAATTTGATGTACATTAGTTATATTTATTTTTGTTGGATGCAATTGATGTTTGAGACAAAATACTGGAACTGTTTGGATATTCAAATATGCAGGATGATACTAGCTGTGGGGGAGACTAAAAACAAAGGAAACTCTGCCAAAATTTCTAATTTTTTTCTCACTTTAATTATAAAAGGCACATTACATATTCTGCGATTTTCCCTCTTATTTCACTCTGCATTTCTCCTTATTCTGTCGTAAGTGGAAGCAGCGTTGAAAAAACTTCAGGCAGTAGTGGTGGGAGTGACGTGAAACGACCTTCTCAATCTGTGGAAGTTTCGGACAAAGATATCCATCATTACGATGTACATCTTAATCTTTTCTGTTAAATGCTTCATAGAAATGGTTTTAAAATACACGTAGGAACGGTATAATTTCTCATTATAAAATACAATTTGCTGTACAAACTATAAGATACATCAAATATGCATAAAATAAAGATGATCCGCTCTCCACCATCTGTATGTCATCGTCTTCAATCATTCTCTCTCATGTGCGTGTTTCTTCAAAGGCTATGAGACTTCAAAGAAGACCGGGATATGGTACTGTGGGTAAAAAGATAGTTGTCCGAGAGAATCATTTTCTCGTGGAAGTTTCGGACAAAGATATCCATCATTCTCTCTCATGGCCGCTTTCCTGATTGCCTGTAGTAGATTCCTGCACGTATTGAGAGTTATATTAGAACATAATAGCGAAATTTTGTTTACGAGAATAATAGTAAAAATGTACCTGCGTCCCGCCAACGGTTTGGAAACCCATAAATGTGTCACGCGAAGCAGGAGCACGTGAAGTGGATCCCCTTTCAGAACATGTGCGACTGTTATGCCCCTGACGTCCACATTTACGACACGTCATCGTAGACTTCTTCTTAGAAGTCAGACCACGCGGACCACGAGAAGTGGTAGAAGGCTCATCGACATCGCGAATTCTTTTCTTTTTTGGCCTACCAGGTTGAGGCCTTCTCTGACCCGGAATGATTGGGGTCCTATTTTCTGGTTCTGGCCACATTTGTTGCCCATTAATGGGACGAATGAAGTGCGAATACATCTCCAGATATGTGTCCCGATGATAATATATATGAACATAATCTTCCATCGGCTTTCTCATCAAATTAATGCATGCAACGGCGTGAACACAAGGGATTCTAGAAATCTCCCACCCTCGACATGCGCACTCGCCTTCATTGAGGTCAACAATATATTGTTCGTCGCCGTTGCTAACCTGAAACAGTGCATAAACAAATTCAGTATGAACAAGTAGAACAAACTAAGAAGAACATATCAGTACGAACAAGTTGAACAAACCTGAAACAGTGCATTTCCCGCTAACTCAGCCCTCCAATCGTTAGCTGTCCCTTTCAGCCTCTCTAGCTTCTTCTTAATCTTAGGACACAGAACATCTTCTACCTTGAGCATCTCCTCGTGTTTTTTGACAATGCGTGTCATCAGGGTCTTTCGAATCATCTCGAACATCGTCAAAATCGACATGTTCCGGGCCGGCAAAAGAACTGAATTGAAAGACTCACATAAATTATTCAAGCCCAAGTCACATTTGGGAATTGTCGAAAATGCATGACTGGCCCAAAATCTAGGTGGTGTTCGTCGAAGCCATGCATGGGCATCCTTATTGAGCTCATATACTTTCCTCATTGCTAGCTCAAAATATTCCCTTGTGGTTGCCCTTGCTGCATTCCACATCACATCTTTATACGATAGACCCGGAAATTTTCCTTTGTAGTTTGCATACATATGCCTCTGGCAGAAACGGTGCTCGACTAAACCAAATATCTCGTCCACATCATTCAACAATCCCTGCAATTTTAAAGAAAAACAGGCTCAGATTAAAACAATAACATCTGCCGATCCAAATAATAATAGTAATAACAGTATATACCTTCTGTCAATCCGACACAAATGTCCATCCTCGGCCTTCGTCAATCCCTAAGTCGTTTCACAATATCTCCAAAAACCACTTCCACGAGACTTGGGATTCTGATTCCACGTTGGCAACAGCTATGGGATATATACCATTGTTGCCATCAATACTCACGGCCGTGAGTAATTGACCGGGCAGACTCCCTTCAGATGACATCCATCTAAACAAATAAGAGGTCTGCCCATATCCAACAAACCTGCTTTGCAAGCAGCCATACACATGTACATTCTTTTAAACATCATCTTCTCATTTCTATCCTCAACGACCAGGTCACCATCTATTACCAGTGTGCTACCTGGATTTGATCTTAATATTTCAGCTCCGTAAGAACGAAGTTTCTTCAGTTGTTCTTCGTTCCTCCCGAAATTAGCTTCTTTTGCTTGGGTTCTTCCTCTTCTCGCAAGGCTTGGCTTAATGTTAACTTTGTGTTTCCGCCTCACTGTCTCGATAATATCATTAATGGGCCAGTTAGGTTGACTTTTGAACCTATCTGAATAAGTTGTTGCCAACCACTTTGTTGTAGCGTGCCGATTATCAAATACCCTTACGCAATTGTGATCATTACAGTATGACTTTATTTGGAAGGTGGCCTCATTTTGCATGGTCGACGCATGCATATGCCATTGACAATCTATTCCTTTACATTTTGCCGTCAATCTGTTCCTCCCATTTTTAACAATCTTGATATCATATCCTTTTTTCAAAGAATAGTCTTGTATTTCATTTCTAATGGCCTGCAAAGATTTATATTTTCTACTCAAAGCAAAATCACCAGAATCTGCAGCCCTTGTTTGTCTGCTTTGCACCTCGTCATCCTCAGAATTGAATGGTGTTCGTAGCTCATCGTCTAAGGTTTTTGAAATTGAACACACTTGTATTTCTCCATCACCCTCTAAGTGGTCAAATGCTTGAATATCACCGTGCATGGGAGCGTCCTCCTCCATATACCAGTCTATGTTCGCAGGCTCATTTACATTATCCAATCTCTCAGCCATTTGCGACAATTATCTGTAAAAAAATCAAAATTTTATTCAAGTCAAACAATATCCTATGAATTGAATACAAAATAGTTTTGACAATAATATATTTTAATATACACCCAATAAATGAACAGAAAAATTGAAAAAGAAAAAAAAAACAAATTAAGAATATTTGGTCTCGGACGGACGGACGCCTTTTTACGCGTCCGTCCGGGTCTAATTAAATGAAGGGACCCGGACGGACTCCTTTTTTCGAGTCCGTCCGGGTTTCATTCAATGAAGAACCCGGACGGACTCTATATTTGCCCATCCGTCCGATTGCCACATTTTTCCCATTTTCGAATTAGGGCTCGGATTGTCGCGTTATTTAGATTAACACTTAAACTAAATAAATCAAAATTGATAAAGAAATTACCACAGACGCTTTTTTATCATAAATCTACAAAAAATTTCAAAGCTTCGAGTGGAAAGTCTAAGTCGCCTTCTGTCGAGTTTTTTGTCTCCGGTGAAAAATCAAAATTCCCCTTTTTCGCTGGTTTTCATATTGATTACCCGGACGGACGAGAAATTATACCGTCCGTCCGGGGTATTTTTAAGTTAACCCGAACGGATGGGAAATACAGAGTCCGAACGGGCTACGTGGCGGCTACGTGGCAGATTTTGATTGAACGCCAAATTGGGGACGGACGCTACTTTTAGCCGTCCGTCCGGGTTAGTGGCATTTTAAGTCTGGACGGACTCAATCCGAGTCCGTCCGTCCGACGTGGTCATAATTGGCAGATTTTCAATACGTGATGGTTGAAATTGTTAGAAAAATTTATTTGTGGTTGAGTTTGGAAAACACACGTAGTTCGTGGTTGTTTTTGGTAATTTCCCTAACAAATAAAGTACTACACTTAGCAGGTCAACTTCTCATCTCAAATTAAATTAGTCTAAGTACATCTCTGATCTAGTAACTCGTTCAAATATGACGATTCAAATTTTATTTCAACACCGATGATTACTAGCTTCATATTATTAAAGTATTATGGTCTTCCGTTCAAAGATGATTCTATTTTTCGTAGTATAGTTGGTGATCTTCAATATTGCACAATTACATGTCTTAATATATCTTTTTTTGTCAACAAAGTTTCTCAATTCATTCATGCAACTCTAGACACACACTAGCAGTTGTGAAAGTTATTTACCATGCACCCTTCATTATAATCTTTTATTTGTTAAGGACCAATCGTTATAGCTAACTTTCATCACATATGTTGATTGAGAATCTTTCCGAAACGATTGAAAGAATACATATGCATACAATATTTTTCTTGGTTCCAATCTTATATCTTGAACATCCAATAACCAAAAGATCATTTTTCACTCTTCGATTGAATCTGATTACAAGAGTTTTGATAATGGGGATGCTGAACTCATTTTGGTTGAATTTTAGCTTGTTCACAACATCAGTGCGACCTACATTGTTTGCAATCTTGCTATGCATTCAAATTCCAAGCATGTTGGACTCGATTATCATTTCATCTTGGATCGGGTTCTTCATCACCAATTTTCAATTCGTCATATTCTTTCTATTGAACAGGTCATAGATGATCTTACAAAACCCCTTGCAACTTCAAAATTTAACATTTTTCCTTCTAAACTTTGTGTCATTTCGCCTTAAGCTTGTGGGAGATGTTAGCATATTCTGTTCTCCCTCCTTCACACACGAGATATGCTATTTAATTGTAAATGGTCATTACAATGAATCAAATGCAATGACAATGCACTCTCTCTTACTTTCTCACTCTTTAAAGATGACATGTAAAAACTTTACTCGTACAAAACTTTATAGATTAAATTAAAAAATAAGTTTAAGTAATATATGAGTCTATTATATAAAATGAACTAAGATTAAAAATATATTATTATCATTGTGATGAAATTAAATATTCTTTATTTAAAAAATTATTTAAACGAATTTAATTTCATGTCATATATAATCATATTATATAAAATACATGTATGTTACTACATTTATACAGTGAGGGTTAGGGAATACATTCTCAATGCAAAGAATGATATTTATAATTTTACATTATTTGTTCGACTTATTTCAATTTATACTTTTTAAATTTTATCCCAACATATAAACGCAACGCGCGCACAAATTTAAAGTTACTTCAATATTTGTGAATTTTATATAGCAGATTCATTTCAACTATAAAACAATTCAATAAAACACATTTATTTATTACATTAAAATTTGTTAATTTATTTCATTGTATTTTATAAAACAATTTAATCCTGTCTTTTTTGTCATTAGAAAAATGGCCCTACTGTTAATTTATTTCATTACCACATATGGTGTAAATTTTTGGTTCTATCAAATGTCGAGAATAATACTTAATTCGTCGAATCTAAATGACAAGAGGCTAAAAACAAACCAATCTGCAGTTCTAGTCGTGAGTACAAAGAGCATCTCCAGTCCAAGGGAGCATACTTTTTTCTCAATAAAATCTGCAGAAATAAACATATTCTAAAGTAGTTTACACCATCTAAAACTTACCTCGGTAAAACGAATTAACGAAAAATCGAGACGAATATCAACGATACTCAGAAAAGTTTAACTACTCCTACCGAGCAATTTGTCCCCTTGTCCTTGTCCTCGGCAATCCGAGGAAACTGCGATGGCAGCAACCTCTTTGCACTTTTCCTCAAAGAAAGGAAAGAGGGCAGCACAAGCAATGATTTTACCCTCTCTCTCCACGGCGACGAACGAATCCAACGATCTAAGTAGCTGCCATTCGAAAAGCAAAAAAATACAAAAGATTGTAGCTATGATCAGCTTTGATATGAATCTTTTAGAAGTCCAACGAAAAAGTGATCATTGCCAACCTCTTTATGTGTCCTCCGGATCAATGTGCCCGACAACTTAAGAGGTTGTATAATTTCTCTTATTCCAGATAGATTCGTCACTTTAGCCACCCGTGTGTACCCTCGTAAAGGTCGCCATTTTATAAAAGTCAGTTATTAGATAAAAAATAGCCTAATCAAGTAGAAAATAGGATCAACTTCGTCACCAACAAAACTGATAGCCCTGTGAATTTAGTCTCCATTAGCAGACCGAAAAAGCTTGAACAAAGAGCATTTAGCCTACCTTATAGGATTGAAACTTCTTTAGCTATTTGTTTCATCAGAAATATCACCCAACAGAATTGGAATAACATCAAAAATAGAGAAAGACGATTAGACACACCTCGCCACCATAGTGACACAAATCAATTATGGCAACTTGTGTTACAACACAAGAACTAGATTCCTCTCGGATATTAATTGCTAATCACCGAAAGATCACTAGATTCAAAGCAAAATATTCACATAAAAAGTAACTCCAAATATCACGAAAACACAACTCAATCCTTACTTGATGTGTTAGGAACAATCTCCAACAGATTTCATAGAAAAATATGCAGAATTGTAGAAGTTACGAAGATAACACAGAAGTTGGTACAAGAAGACGATAATTGAGGCACCTCTCGCGTGTGGCTACTTCCAACGAAGAAGCACTCCAAAATCTGAATGATGAGACTTCTGCCAACCTTATGGGGATGCCTACTATCAACTAAGAGAGTATGGAATGATGCTCTAGTAAGAGTTTTCCACAAAACTCACAAGTTTGGAAAACAATGGATGAAGAATGCAAGAACTCGGCTGCACCGTGAACACTTGAAAGCCTCAGGGTTTTGAGAACAAAAACTATCAGTTTTTTTATTAATCAAATTCAACTAACTGAACAATGGTCTAAAGGAGGGTTAAAATAAACCTCTCTTACAAAACTAGGTTAAACTAATAAACAAAAACTAAAAGGCTTAAGGCCTCGACCGTGTGGACCTAAGCCCATGCGCGCAGGTGGATGCCCTAATGTGTGGTCTTTCTCTTTTGCCCTCGCGCTTGCATGCTTTCATATTTGGCATCCAATAGCATTCCTCCTTTTTGCATTCAGCCATGCAAGAGTTCATTTAACGTAAAATAATAAGTAATTTTAAGCAAATAATAAACTAAGGAAGGTTACATTCAATTGTCATAAGAAAAACAAATTCCTTCTTCCATAAATGTTTGTGGGAATGACCCTATCTGTAATTGGTCCTGTTGACTACGCAAACGAGGTCCAAATTATGTGATCCAGCCATTCTGGAAATCTTGAGATATCAACGACATTTATAATGAAGCCCACTTGTTGTAATAATGTCGCTAAGACAGGCGAATATGCCGAGTAATCCTCGAAGGTCAGTTTCACAACAATTTTTTTGGAAAGTCCAATAATCCTTGGACGTGTGCTTGATTTTTCATTTATGACTCACCTTGAAGAATGTCATATTGTAAGTGGATACTGAATAGAAGATGTTAATGAAGATATGTTGGCAGATGTTTTTGGAAAATATATTTTTGGATATTCATGTTAGATAAACAAGTCGACCGATTGCAGATGTGTTGGATGAAGAGGTCGACTGTGTTGGGTAAATAAGTCGACCGATTTTAGAAGATCTGCGAAGTCGATTGATTGCAGTTGTTATGCAATGTCATCGATCGATTACGATTGTAGACGATCTGCGAAGTTGACCACTTGCAGTTGTTCTGCAATATCGACCGATTGCAATTGTTCTGAAAGTCGACCGATTGTAGGAATGAAAGATCGGTCGACTATTATGCTATAATGTCTTCCCTGAGGTATGATGTTTCCTTTTCCTGAATAATCCAATCATGAAGCATGATTAAGGCTATTAATTCATATTACCTATTATGTTTCTCAGGAGGAATATTTTGTGAAATATATAACCATAAAAATCCAGACTATATTTCTGAAGTGTTCGGATTGAGTTTGCTTATTTGAATGATTTCCTTCTAAAAGTATTACATGCGATGTCACTCACGCAAAACAGGAAAGTTCGGTTTCCTTTATTTGCTCACTCAGGTTATTAAATATGGTATTCAGAATAATTTTTGCACACATATATGGTACATAATATTGGGACGATACTTTCCATTGGCAGCGTGCATAATGAATTATATGATGTGAGTTTTATTGTCGTGAGATTTGCTCTCCGTATTACTTTTCTAAATTTGCCGATCTGAGAGAAGAGGTGATATGCACTCTGTTTTGTGAGCAGACTTTACTATCATCAGAGTGTATTTGTGTTTTGTATCTGAGACAACGACGAGTGTCATCGAAGGTGTCCCTGGTGCAATTCCGGTTCTTTCATTGAAACTCAGTCTCGGGAGGAGGCTGTCTGGAACTCGAGAGGAGTTCTGATTGTGGGCAAGGGGATCTTGCCATAACACGAATTCCGGGAGGAGTCATCAACGACAAGGGGAGCTTGTCATATCTCAAATTCCGGGAGGGATCAACTTCAAGTCGAGGGGAGCTCGCAAAAACTATTTCACGAAGGAAGTTAACTAGAGGCGGCGACAAGTAAAAGAGGGAGTCTTTAATTGTATAAGTCCGGTTTGTCTTGTATCTTCATAAACTCGTGAAATGTTTTTAATTCTGGGCGTGGCCCCGCAGATGTAGGCTGGTTGCTGAACTGCGTTAACAACCTCCTGTCTCGTTAATTTTTAGCATTTTATATTTGCTCATTAGTACGTTAATTAGTGGTGTTCCACCAAGTGTTCCACATACACTTGGGAAATCAAGTAACTAACCTTGACTTTTCAATTGGTATCAGAGCGGTTCGCTTCTGTTTCTTAAGCGAGATCTACGAGATTTGATCTTGGTTTTAATGGATTCTATGAAGGAAGGAGGTTCAACTATGCGTCCTCCATTATTGGATAGAAGCAATTACGCTTACTAGAAAGCCAGGATGAGAGCATTCATCAAGGCTATTGATGAAAGAGCTTGGAGATCCATCTTGACAGGATGGAATCCTCCCACGATTACTAATGAAAGTGGTGTCACATCTCTTAAATCTGAAGTAGATTGGTCATTATCCGAAGATGCACTAGCCAATAGTAATTCGAAAGCTCTCAACACCATCTTTAATGGTGTTGACCTCACTCAGTTCAGACTTATCTCGACATGCGAGTCAGCTAAAAGAGCATGGAAGATTCTCCAAACCACTTATGAAGGAACATCAGTCGTGAAACTATCAAAGATGCAAATGCTCACTATAAGGTTTGAAAACTTAAGAATGCTTGAAGAAGAAAGTGTTGCGGAATTCAATGTCAAGCTATGTGATATAGCTAATGAAGCATTTGCACTTGGTGAAATTTTCCCTGAAGAGTGGTTGGTTCGAAAGACTTTGTGATCTCTCCCACAATGTTTTGCTTATAAAGTTACCGCAATTAAGGAAGCTAAAGATGTTTTAACAATGAAATTGGAAAAGTTAATGGGATCACTCAGAACTTTTGAAATGAATCTCGAGATTGATGTCGAAACAAAGAAGTTCAAAGGTGTAGCACTAAAGACTGACACACAAGACCTGAATGTTCATGATGAAGATGACCTTGAAGAGTCTCTTGCATTATTATCTAAGAATTTCAATCGTGTTATGAAAAAATTTGGGAGAAATAATCGTGGTGTCAGACCCAATTTTAGTCATACAAAATCGAGTCCCTCAAACAATAAGAAAGTCAGAAAAGACAATTATGCTCCAGAACAATCTGTTAAGCACAGAGGAATTCAATGTAGAGAATGTGATGGTTTTGGGCACATACAAGCTGAATGTGCTAACACTTTGAAGAAAAGAAAAGTTCTTTTAATACCACTTGGAGTGATGATGAATCCGAAAAGGAAGATGAGTTTCCCAATAATCATGTAGCAATTGTTGGTAAAGCTGAATCTACAGAAAATGATGTTGTCACACACGAAGTCAGAGACGACATATCAAATTGTAGTGACGAAATTATGGATGAAGCAACCAAAGAAGATCTTGTTACAGAATATAGTATCTACATGAGAAATGGACTAAACTTGTCAAGCTGAATCACTTGAAGAAAAAAGTCAAAATGTTAAATGCAGAATCAACCAAGCTGTGATATCCTAAGTGTTGGGAAACCCAGTTGTGATCGATTTGGTATAGGGTATAAAGGAGAAAGCTCTTTAGCTCAAATAATACCCTTGCTACCTAGAGGTAAAGGAAAACTATTGATGTCATCGCAAGTTTCCTATGAGCAAATGCCAAGAATGGTACCTCAAAAGCTGCAGGTCAATAAAGCAGATTACAAAGGAAAACAAAATGCAACGAAAGATTCCAGAATTCAGTAGCAGTTAGATTCTAACCCCATGACCTTCAGAAATGGCAACAAATCTAATGTAATTTGTCATTACTGTAATCGAAGAGGCCATATTCGACCTAGATGCTTTACATATCTTGCTGATTTAAGACAAGGTACTGCTAGAAATCCTGTTGTTTACAGATTGCCACAACAAAAATGGGTGAAGAAATCCATGCTGAAATGTAATGTCACTCATACATCTCTCAAAGCTACTACAACTGATGCATGGTACTTTGGTAGTGGATGCTCTAGGCGCATGACAGGTGAAAAGAGATTTTTGAAGAACATTATATCCGATCGTATGGGAAAAGTAACCTTCGGGAATGGTGTCAAGGCCAGTGTCATAGGTGCAGGTACACTGAATGTTCCAGGATTACCACAGTTGGAGAATGTTCTCTTGGTAGATGGTCTGAAGGCTAATTTAATAAGCATTAGTCAGCTATGTGATCAAAATTTGAATGTTTATTTCAATCATGAGAAGTGCACATTCTCGGATTGTGACAAAAATTGCATTATAGAAGGGGTTCGGTCTGCTGATAATTGCTATCTTATCTCCTCATCTTCCACGTGTTATAATTCTACCATGGAGGATTCTATTTTATGGCATCAAAAATTGAGACACGTCAACAATAGGATGCTAAAGATGATTACTTTAAAAGGAGCTGTCCGTGGTGTAACAACCCCTTTTTCCAGCAAGATATTGTCCGCTCTGGGGATTGGGTCGTAGCCCAATATCCTCCTCTCACGGATTTGTTTGGCGAGGACTTCCCAGTCGGTCACCCAACTTGGTACTACTCTCGCCGAAGCACTTTTAACTTCGAAGTTCTTATGGGATCTGTTGCCAATTGTGCTCCAAAATGCGTCTTACTATCTTGGGAGGGTCTCTTTACATATGTTTCATTTCCACATATCTCCCCAAGCGATGTGGGATTGTGACGACCCCCCTTTCTACCACCGAACCCTCCGGCCCAAGTCCAACCTAGGATCCGCAGAGTTTTAACCCAGCACGTCACCCTCCGGCCCAAGTCCCACTCGAGATTCGAGGAGCACTGGGTGGTTCCACCTCATACGTGTCTATTTGGGTCATCACAATCACCCCCACTTGGGGGCCCAACGTCCTCGTTGGCCACATTTTCGGTTGGGTACAGGTTTTGATACCATTTTGTAACAACCCCTTTTTTCAGCAAGATATTGTCCGCTCTGGGGATTGGGTCGTAGCCCAATATCCTCCCCTCACGGTTTTGTTTGGCGAGGACTTCCCAGTCGGTCACCCAACCTGGTACTACTCTCGCCGAAGCACTTTTAAGTTCGAAGTTCTTATGGGATCCGTTGCCAACTGTGCTCCAAAACGCGTCTTACTATCTTGGGAGGGTCTCTTTATATATGTTTCATTTCCACATACCTCCCCAAGCGATGTGGGATTGTGACGACCCCCCTTTCTACCACCGAACCCTCCGGCCCAAGTCCAACCCGGGATCCGCAGAGTTTTAACCCAGCACGTCACCCTCCGGCCTAAGTCCCACTCGGGATTCGCGGAGCACTGGGTGGTTTCACCTCATACGTGTCTATTTGGGTCATCACAATCACCCCCCCTCGGGGGCCCAACGTCCTCGTTGGCCACATTTTCGGTTGGATACAGGCTTTGATACCATTTTGTAACAACCCTTTTTTCCAGCAAGATATTGTCCTCTCTGGGGATTGGGTCGTAACCCAATATCCTCCCCTCATGGCTTTGTTTGGCGAGGACTTCCCAGTCGGTCACCCAACCTGGTACTACTCTCGCCGAAGCACTTTTAACTTCGAAGTTCTTATGGGATCCGTTGTCAATTATGCTCCAAAACGCGTCTTACTATCTTGGGAGGGTCTCTTTACATATGTTTCATTTCCACATACCTCACCAAGCGATGTGGGATTGTGACGACCCCCCTTTCTACCACCGAACCCTCCGGCCCAAATCTAACCCGGGAGCTACGAAGTTTTAACCCAGCACGTCACCCTCCGGCCTAAGTCCCACTTGGGATTCGTGGAGTACTGGTGGTTCCACCTCATACGTGTCCATTTGGGTCATCACACGTGGCTTTCCCAAGCTGAATTTTGATGAAGATAGTTTGTGTGGAACTTGCCAAATAAGCAAACAAACTAAGTCATCTTACCCAAAGTCACAAACGACAGCAACTAATCGGGTACTTGAACTACTCCATATGGACTTAATGGGACCAAAGCCTCTGGAAAGCATTGGAAGCAAGCGATATGCATATGTTACCGTTGATGATTTTTCACGATTTACATGGGTTGAGTTCCTTAGGGAAAAATTTGACACATTCAAAGCTTTCAAAGCCCTGTGTATTCGATTTCAACGAGAAAAAGAATGTGCTATCATGGGAATTGTTCGCATCCGTAGCAATCATGGAAAAGAATTTGAAAACTCAGAGTTCTCGGCTTTCTGTAATAGTCTTGGAATATCTCATGAGTTCTCGGCTCCAAAGACACCTCAGCAAAATGGCGTCGTTGAACATAAAAATCAGACTCTGGTAGAAATGTCACGCGCGATGTTACATGAGAAAAATGTTCCACAAAAATTCTGGGCCGAAACAATGAACACAGCATGTTATACCATCAATCGTGTATATCTCCGTTGAGGAACTTCCAAGACACCGTATGAGTTATGGAAAGGTAAAACTCCAAACATTAATTATTTTCATCCTTTTGGTAGTACATGTAACGATCCATTTTTCCAGCAAGATATTGTCCGCTCTGGGGATTGGGCCGTTGCCCAATATCCTCCCCTCACGGCTTTGTTTGGCGAGAACTTCCCGGAAGGTCACCCAACCTGGAATTGCTCTCACCGAAGCACTTTTAACTTCGGAGTTCTTATGGGATCCGTTGTCAATTGTGCTCCAAAACGCGTCTTGCTATGTTGGGAGGGTCTCTTTACATATGTTTCATTTCCACATACTTCCCCAAGCGATGTGGGATTGTGACGACCCCGTTTTTACAACCTGTCACCTTCCGGTTCGCCCGCGCGGACGTACCGCCCTCTGGGTTCCGATTCGTGCAGCCATCGTACACATACTTGCACATTCGGGTCATCACAATCACCCCCCCTCTGGGGCCCAACGTCCTCGTTGGCCACATTTCCGGTTGGGTACAGGCTCTGATACCATTTGTAACGATCCATTTTTCCAACAAGATATTGTCCGCTCTGGGGATTGGGCCGTTGCCCAATATCCTCCCCTCACGGCTTTGTTTGGCGAGAACTTCCCGGAAGGTCACCCAACCTGAATTGCTTTCACCGAAGCACTTTTAACTTCGGAGTTCTTATGGGATCCGTTGTCAATTGTGCTCCAAAACGCGTCTTGCTATGTTGGGAGGGTCTCTTTACATATGTTTCATTTCCACATACTTCCCCAAGCGATGTGGGATTGTGACGACCCCGTTTTTACAACCTGTCACCTTCCGGTTCGCCCGCGCGGACGTACCGCCCTCCGGGTTCCGGTTCGTGTAGCCATCGTACACATACTTGCACATTCGGGTCATCACATCACCCCCCCTCTGGGGCCCACGTCCTCGTTGGCCACATTTCCGGTTGGGTACAGGCTCTGATACCATTTGTAACGATCCATTTTTCCAACAAGATATTGTCCGCTCTGGGGATTGGGCCGTTGCCCAATATCCTCCCCTCACGGCTTTGTTTGGCGAGAACTTCCCGGAAGGTCACCCAACCTGGAATTGCTTTCACCGAAGCACTTTTAACTTCGGAGTTCTTATGGGATCCGTTGTCAATTGTGCTCCAAAACGCGTCTTGCTATGTTGGGAGGGTCTCTTTACATATGTTTCATTTCCACATACTTCCCCAAGCGATGTGGGATTGTGACGACCCCGTTTTTACAACCTGTCACCTTCCGGTTCGCCCGCGCGGACGTACCGCCCTCCGGGTTCCGGTTCGTGTAGCCATCGTACACATACTTGCACATTCGGGTCATCACAGTACATGCTATGTGTTAAATGACAGGGAACACAGTGGAAAATTTGACTCCAAGAGTGATGAAGCTATCTTTCTCGGGTATGCAATAAATAGTCGCGCCTACCGAGTTTACAATAAACGAACTCGCACAGTAATGGAATCAGCAAATGTTCAGGTGGATGATTCACTCTAAACAGCTGCTACACCTCAAGATGATATACTCCAGGGGTCAACTAATGAAGGTTCCAGTACTATTCCACGTGTTACAGATACTTGTCCAGACAGTGTCACAGGTAATGTCTCCGATACAACTATCACAACTGGTGAAGCTGAAGTGATTTTATCAGATTGCAGACATTCGTCCACACGTGTCCAGAAAGATCATCCTGTTGACAAAGTCATTGGAAGCCTTAATGATGGACTCCGAACCCGAGACAAACTGAGAGTCAACTATAGAGACATGATTCATATGGCATGTTTCATCTCCACTATTGAACCTAAAAATGTGAAAGAAGCTCTCCTCGATGAATATTGGATTGATGCAATGCAAGACGAACTTGATCAATTCACTAGAAATCAAAGTCTGGGATGTAGTGCCGTGTCCTCCAAATGTAAACGTCATCGGCACCAAGTGGATATACAAAAACAAGAGTGATGAGCATGAAAATATTACTCGCAACAAAGCCCGATTGGTTGCTCAAGGCTATTCACAGGTTGAAGGCATTGATTTTGATGAGACATTTGCTCCGATTGCTCGACTTGAATCCATTCGACTATTACTTGGTATTGCTTGTTGTAACTACCAGAATTAAAGAACTGAAAATTTAGATGAGAAGCATTGAAGCACCGAAAAAAGGGTTGGGAAATTAGGTGGGAAACCAACCAAAATTTGTGGATGAAAATGTAGGGAACTTCCCTATAAATTTAGAAGCTCGATGGTGAAGAAAAACACCAAAAAAATCGTTCTCGTTCTGAAAACCAAAGTGAGTCTGACAGAAAATACTTAGCTCGTCGGAAATCACCACCTCCGACCACCGAAATTTTCGGTGAAAAACCCTCGGCCGAGCATCCCTCCAGCAAACTCATCTCCGGCGAAACCCTCCTCGGCCGAACCTTTTCTCCGGCCACGCTCGGCTTTCGGAGCTCCCTCGGCCACGCCCTCTACCTCTCGATCTCCCTCTCCCTTCTCTCTCTGTTCTCTGGTGCGCGAAGAAGAAGAAGAAGAACAAGTACAATTTTTGTTTAAAAATTGAACCGGTTCATTAAACCCAACCCAAAAATCCGAACCAGACCGGTTCTTTGCGGCCCAAACCGAACCGGACATGTACTGTTCACACCTGACCCGGTACTATTCATCTGACCCGAACCGGACCCGAACCAAATTTCCATCTGAATCAAACCGGACCGATAAAAGATTTAACCAGTAAAGAATTTCTACCTAAATTGTTGTGAAATTTATGTATTAAAGTTGGAAAATAATCTTAAGAATTTTATTTAGGTAGAAAATTGCTGGAGGTTGTCAAAATTGACCCGATTCGACTCACGATCACACGTAAGAAAATTCTGCCCAAACTCTGTCAACTCGGATTTATTTAAATAGAAATTAATACAAAGATTTTAATTAAAGAGGATATTATTGAAATATTGGATATTGGAAAATCCCTATAAACCCTAACCGCTCGGAATCCAGGTAAGTGTAAATACAACGTTTTACAACATTTTTGGCTACGACCCTACATCACAAGATAGATATTAGTTTCTTTATTACTGTTTTATTTTATTACAAGTTTTTGATGATTGAACACACATGTTAGAATATTGACACAGAATTGTTTAAAAAGATAAAATGGGTAAGACATTTGCATGTTTATGAAAATGATGGAATTGACGGCATATACATGATAGCAAGAGCTTGATCGTTAAAAATAAAAGTTGACAAAGCCAGAAATGGCTAAATCTTAAAAGTAAAATTAAAAGAGGGCAAAGCCAGAGATGACTAAGTCTTAAAAGAATGTTGACTTTCAACTAGTCTGTAACTGTTAACAGAATTCGATAAAAGTAAAAGTAAAAGTTTTGTAACGTGCACGTATTTCCACTTACTGAGATTTCTCATAGTTTTTAACTTATGATGTAGGTGAATTTTTATCTGAGGAAGAAATAGCTGCTATTGAGAATCCTCTAGTGGTAAGCGAGCATACAGATGAAGAAAATTGTAATATCCGGCTTGTACGGATTTCGGATATAATATATTTTATTGTTATTCTATTATATAATGGCATTTTTGGTAAATATGTCAAATCAGGTCCGTTTCACAAAAAGAAAGCGTCATTACGATTCTAACGTATAATAAGAGTTTTAAGGAATTCACGGGAATTTTCGGAGATCAAACACTATATTCTGAGTAAATACACTTTTCGTAATGTAAAAGACGTTCTCGTAAAAATAGTAAACGAGGTCCGAATTGCAAACGGACAGTTTTAATAAGTCTCAAATAATAAGTTGGATATATCGGTGAAATATGGAGACTTGGTGAATCCAAATAGTTGGACGATTAACGAACCGAAGGACGAAACAAATAGAAATATGTGCTAAGGGCAAAATAGTAATTTGCAAAGTAAATTTTATAAAAATCAACTTTTCTTTCTTTCTCCCTCACTTTCTCTCTTCTTCCCTGTTTCTCACGATCGCCAGTGAGCTTTCCCTCGCGACTTCTCTCTCGGCCGCGACGATTTCTCATCGATCTGACCTCCGTTCTTCCTCCAGTTCTTCACGTTTTCTCTTCCGGTCAACGATCTAGGTAAGTCTCTATAGTTTTAGAGCGTTTATTTCGATTATTTCAAAGTTTGGACAATTAGGGTTTCGTTAGGGTTCGTATTAAAAACGCGAATTAGGGTTCGTAATTAATAGGTTAGCCGTGATTTAGTATATATTGAACGTATTGGACGTTTTCCGGACGAAGTTATAGAAATAACTACAAGATTTTAATTAAGAGGCTATTATTGAAATATTGGCTATTGGAAATCCCTATAAACCCTAAACCGCTCGGAATCCAGGTAAGGTTAATACAACGGTTTTAAACATTTTTGGCTACGACCATCATCAACAGATAGATATTAGTTTCTTTATTACTGTTTTATTTTACTTACAAGTTTTGATGATTGAACACACATGTTAGAATATTGACACAGGAATGTTTTACACAAGATAAAATGGGTAAGAACATTTGCATGTTTATGAAAACTGATGAATTGCCGGCCATTATTACACTGATTAGCAAGAGCTTCGATCGTTAAAAATAAAAGTTGACAAGCCAGAATGGCTAAATCTTAAAGTAAAATTAAATAGAGGGCAAAGCCAGAGATGACTAAGTCTTAAAGAATGTTGACTTTCAACTAGTCTGTAACTGTTAACAGAATTCGATAAAAGTAAAAGTAAAAGTTTGTAACGTGCACGTATTTCCACTTACTGAGATTTCTCATAGTTTTTAACTTATGATGTAGGTGAATTTTTATCTGAGGAAGAAATAGCTGCTATTGAGAATCCTCTAGTGGTAAGCGAGCATACAGATGAAGAAAATTGTAATATCCGGCTTGTACGGATTTCGGATATAATATATTTTATTGTTATTCTATTATATAATGGCATTTTTGGTAAATATGTCAAATCAGGTCCGTTTCACAAAAAGAAAGCGTCATTACGATTCTAACGTATAATAAGAGTTTTAAGGAATTCACGGGAATTTTCGGAGATCAAACACTATATTCTGAGTAAATACACTTTTCGTAATGTAAAAGACGTTCTCGTAAAAATAGTAAACGAGGTCCGAATTGCAAACGGACAGTTTTAATAAGTCTCAAATAATAAGTTGGATATATCGGTGAAATATGGAGACTTGGTGAATCCAAATAGTTGGACGATTAACGAACCGAAGGACGAAACAAATAGAAATATGTGCTAAGGGCAAAATAGTAATTTGCAAAGTAAATTTTATAAAAATCAACTTTTCTTTCTTTCTCCCTCACTTTCTCTCTTCTTCCCTGTTTCTCACGATCGCCAGTGAGCTTTCCCTCGCGACTTCTCTCTCGGCCGCGACGATTTCTCATCGATCTGACCTCCGTTCTTCCTCCAGTTCTTCACGTTTTCTCTTCCGGTCAACGATCTAGGTAAGTCTCTATAGTTTTAGAGCGTTTATTTCGATTATTTCAAAGTTTGGACAATTAGGGTTTCGTTAGGGTTCGTATTAAAAACGCGAATTAGGGTTCGTAATTAATAGGTTAGCCGTGATTTAGTATATATTGAACGTATTGGACGTTTTCGGACGAAGTTAAGTAGAATTATGAAAAAAGTTAAAATCTGAGAATTTTCAGGTTTTTAGGAAAACTCGTAAGTTAGGACTTGAAATGTCAGGCGCGTAATTACTCGGTGAAATAGCTCGAATGATTGAATTAAAGCTTTAGGAAATTCCTTTAGTTAAGGTTTTATCAATTTGGACGTTTAGAAGCTTAAACTTGTTTAACGTCGATCGTCTAAATTGCCTTAGGTGAACGACTCTCGTAGACGAAGCTTGAGGTTCAGCGCGCCCAAGGTAAGTTTCCGTGACTTACTCTGACCAATTGGTCTACACCATACTTCGTTGTCGTATCGAGGATCCCTGAAGCGTTATTTGTTTAAAAATTGCTTTGGTTGGGTATATAGGTTTATGATTGTTTTAGGTTATTCTATTTCCGTCTTGGTGGTATACATGTGCTTGTTTATTGTATGTTTATATTATGCTCATATCTGTTCATGCATCACGTATTTCAAATGTCATGAAAATGAATTTCCGCACGTGTTTTAAGAAAAGAAAACGAACCTCTGTAATGAATGAATGTAATCTGTCTGTATCTGGTCACGCGAGGTGGGGCTCAGGCACGGCTGTGCGTGTTGCAAGCGTGTACCCCCCTCCTCTAGCTGGAAAGAGTAGTCCGACCGCAGGATGGGCTCTCTCCGGTTAGTGGGTTGCGATCTCGGTGACAATCTGTCTGTCTGCGACGTAATGAATCTGTATCTGAATCTGAATCTGCATGATTTCTGAATGGCATACGCACGCATGCATCTGCATTTACGTAGCTTACTGAGATTTCATTATCTCATAGATGTCTGTATGGTGTAGGTGACGTTCTAGGTGACATAGATCCAGGTGAGGACGACGTTCCTCCTTCTGATGTCTGAGGCAGTTGATGGATGATGGCCCGTGGGAGTGCGCTGGGCAGTCGAGGCGCGTTTTGACCCGTGGGGGAAGTATATACGTGTTTTGAGGATTATCTAGATGTTTTGGTTAAAATGTATAGATATATTAGGATGTTTGGGAAATCTGGATAGATTATGTTTTGAGTTCGTTTTATTAAAATGTTTTGAAATGTTTTAGGATTGGTACGGATATGCTCGAGTTTTAGAGCTATCCACGCCGTTTGTTTTTAGGAAATTTTATCACTTTTAAAGTATTGCGTTAAATTATGGAAGTTGATTTTAAAGTTGTCATTTGTAGAGGTATTGCTCTCTGGAAATCGGAATTCCAGAGAGCAAATGGTGGTTTTGCTCTCTGGAGTTTCCAAAGAGTACTTGAAAAACAAAGAGAGAAAAGAGAAGAGAAGAGAAGAGAAAGAGAGATGGCGATCAAAGGCAATGGAGAATCGCTGGTGGATCGCTGCACAGAGTGTGCAGCGATCGTTCTCTGCAAGCTGCAGAGACCGATCGCTGCATGCTGTGATCGCTGCATGCTGCACAGCATGCAGAGATCGATCGCTGCATGCTGCACAGCATGCAGCGATCAGTCGCTGCATGCTGCAGCGACTGATTGCTGCTCTCTGTTTTCGTGACTGGACAGTTTTGCCCTCCCGCTTGTTTTTAATTAAAATTAGTTTTAACTTAATGGTTTTAATTTCTTTAAAAATGTTTTAAGGAAAGTTAGATTTAAATTCCGATTTCGATTCTGGTTTCGATTTCGGTTTAGTTTACAGTTTAATCAAGTTTGTTTAAAATAATAAGTTAAGTGTAAAAAAAAAATAAAATAAAATGAAAAAGTTATACGGATAAATGGGTACGGTATTAGGGGTGTTACAAAAATATTGTTGAATTCGAAAAAAAAGATCTAAATTAGTATGCGTAAATTTTTAAACGATATTAATGTTTTATTTCAGTTTAAGACTTGAATTGTTTTGTTGAACTTTATTATTATTTAAAGTTTCATAAATTGTGTTAATTATGCAATGGTTTCAAGATTTTGATAAATTGATTGTTTTAAGATTTTGACAAAATTTATTACAAAGCTTCCGCACAATTAAAGTTTTCAATTAATATTTAAATTTTCAAATTATGATTTGGCGCTTAATTTCAAATCAATTTGGGGAAAATTTTAGGGTTTCTAAAATTAGGGTTTCAAATTGAAAATTTTTAAATTGGGGCGTTACAACATGGTATCAGAGCGCCCAAGGTTTATAAAACGATTCTGTAGACTACTCTGTAAGCTCACGTGCACCTGGAAGATTGTCAATCAGCAAGTAAGTCTGTATTAAAAAATTTATATTTTGATAAAAGTATGTTAGAAATATTGTAGTACATTTTAAAAATAAGTGTATAATATAAATTTTCTTAAAATGAAATCATTGTGATGTAGACTATGGCCAATCATAGAGGAAATAGAAATGATCGAGATGCTATACTCGATCGGATGATGGATATGATCGAGATGCAGGCTAGGCAAAATGAACAACTGTCGTAAGCAGCTAATGTGGCAGCTCAAGCAGCCACTACCACGGCTCAAGCAGTGCATATGCAGGCTCAAGTTCCAGATAGGCCTGGACATGCAGATATGGATTTCGATAGATTTTGACGTCTGAACCCACCAAATTTTTATGGCAATTTGGTAGATATGGCAGCAGCGGATGATTGGATCAGGACCATTGATGAAATATTTGAGCTTGCCAAAATTTCTGAGGAAGAGAAAGTTCTTTGTGCATCTTCTATGTTTCGAATGGAGGCACGTTATTGGTGGGATTCCGTAAAGGCGATGCATTCAGTTACCACCATGACATGGTCGAAATTTCAGGAGTTATTCAATGAGAAATACTTTACGGATTCAATGATGGATGCAAAGGCTGAAGAATTTATGGCTCTCAAGCAGACCGGAAGCGTGATGGATTATTTGCACAAATTTGAACAATTGTCTCGCTATGTTCCTCATATTGCTGGTAACGAGGCTATGAAGGTAAAAAGGTTCATCCAAGGATTAAGGGCGGAGATACTCAAGGACATCCGTCTTATTACCTTCAAGAACTCTTCATTCGCTTTTGTGATGGAGAAAGCACTGTCTGCTGAACAAGGAGAGAAAGATGTCATCAAAGCCCAAGAATTACGAAGGAGATATAGCCACGCGACTCAAGCTGTACGAAGTAAAGCTCCACCATCTCAATTGACCGGATTTAAGCGACCTATGAACAGTGGACCTGCTGGAGGACCTTCTAAGTTTGCTGGTGGACCTTCTAAATTTGTTAAGAGGGAACCGACAACGATGAATGCACCTTTATGTCCCTCATGCAAGAAGCCGTATTATGGAGAGTGTCGCATACAGGCCAACACGTGTTTTAAATGCGGTCAACCCGGACATTATATTAGTAATTGCCCAAAGAATGCCCGAGAGCAACCCAAGACAACTGCTCGAGTATTCGCCATGACTAAAGATGAAGCTGAAGGAAATGCATTTGTGGTGACAGGTTCGATATTTATTTCTGGCATATCTTCTAGCATATTAATTGATTCTGGAGCTACACATTCATTTATATCCCTTGAGCATGCAAAAAAGTTTGATATTAAAATAGAGTCTCTAGAACATAATATGGGAGTAGCTACACCTTCGGACAAAGTGATGTTTGTCGATTCTATTATTAGAAGGTGCGATGTATGTATTGGAGAGAATCAATTGGAGGTGGATTTAATTATTCTGGCGATGCACGATTACGACGTAATTCTGGGAATGGATTGACTTACTAAACACTATGCAACTATTGATTGTCGCAAGAAAATGGTAAATTTCCAATTGCCTGGAAAAGAGCCATTTTCCTTCTATGGAGATTCTAAAGGTTCAAGAGTTCTAGTAATATCAGCTATGCGAGCTCGGAGCTTATTAAATTTTGGATGCATTAGAATTCTAGCCAGCGTTATATGTACTGAACCTGATGGAGCAACGACATTAGATATGGTGCCGATAGTTAATGAATTTTCTGATGTCTTTCCCGATGACCTGACAATGTTACCACCTGCGAGAGATGTGGAATTCAATATTGAGCTGCTACCTGGAACGGCACCGATCTCTAAAGCTCCTTATAGAATGGCGCCAAGTGAATTAAAAGAGTTAAAGACTCAACTTGATGATTTGCTAGAGAAAGGATTTATCCAACAGAGTTTCTCACCCTAGGGAGCTCCGGTTTTATTTGTGAAGAAAAAAGATGGATCGATGAGAATGTGCATTGACTATTGAGAGCTCAATAAAGTTACTATCAAGAACAAGTATCCACTGCCGAGAATCGATGACTTATTTGATCAGTTGAAGGGAGCGGCAATTTTCTCGAAGGTTGATCTAAGGTTTGGATATCATCAGCTGAGAATTAAAGAGGATGACGTGTTCAAGACGGCTTTTCGTACCAGATATGGCCACTTTGAATTCCGAGTCATGCCGTTTGCATTAAGTAATGCACTGGCCACATTTATGGATTTGATGAATCGTACTTTCAAAACCTTTTTGGATGATTTTGTGATAGTCTTTATTGACAACATCCTTATCTACTCAAAGAATAAGGAGGAGCATGAAGAACATTTGAGGATTATTCTATCTACGTTGAGACGTGAGAAGCGATATGCAAAATTCTCCAAGTGTGAATTTTGGATGGAGAAGGTGAATTTTCTTGGCCACATTATTTCAAAGGATGGTGTAGTAGTGGACCCAGTGAAGATTGAAGCTGTTAGTAAATGGCCTCAACCAAAGAACGCAACAGAGATAAGGAGTTTTCTTGGTCTTGCGGGATATTATCGGAGATTCGTAGAAAGTTTTTCAACGTTAGTCAACCCGCTCACCAAGTTAACCAAGAAAGGTGCCAAGTATTTATGGACTAAAGAGTGCGAACAAAGTTTCCAAGAGAAAAGATTGATCTTGGCACCCATACTTATTATACCATCTGGATCAGGAAAATTTGTGGTATACAGTGACGCTTCGAAGTATGGATTGAGATGTGTCCTCATGCAAGAAGGAAAAGTGGTAGCCTATGCCTCGAGACAGTTAAAGGAACACGAAAAGAACTACCCAACTCATGATTTGGAGCTGGCAGCGGTAGTTCATGCTTTAAAAATCTGGAGGCATTATCTTTATGGGGAAAGGTGTGAAATCTATACTGATCACAAAAGCCTGAAATACTTTTTAACCCAGAAGGATCTGAATATGAGGCAGCGCAGATGGTTAGAATTGGTAAAAGATTACGACTGCGAAATTATTTATCATCCTGGTAAAGCTAATGTCGTAGCTGATGCATTGAGTAGAAGAGCATCGTCTCAAATTTCTTCATTACGACTAATTCCAAGGCAGTTAACTGAGGAGATGTAGAAATCCAACATCGAAGTTGTACCGTTTGAGCTACTAGAGAGATTGTCTGCTATGACGCTTCAACCAAGTTTACTTGATCATATTAAGGATAAACAACGTGGAGATGCCTATATTTGCAAAGTAAAGAGTGATTTGGAAGCGGGAAAAGTTTCTGAATTTTCCGTATCTGATGGTGGGATTATTTAGTTCAAAAATAGATGGTGTATACCAGACGATGCTGAATTAAAAAGGGCTATATTGGAGGAAGCACATTCAACCCCTTAGTCGGTACACCCTGGTTCAACCAAAATGTATCGAGATTTGAAGTAACATTATTGGTGGCATGGATTGAAAGTGGATGTAGCTAAATTTGTCGAGAAATGTCTCACTTGTCAGCAAGTCAAAGCGGAGCATCAACGACCTGCTGGTACATTGCAACCATTTATGGTGCCTCAGTGGAAGTGGGAGCATATCATTATGGATTTTGTGGTGGGACTTCCTAAGACAGTTAAGGGTCACGACTCTATCTGGGTTATAGTTGATCGATTGACCAAGTCGGCTCATTTTCTCCCAGTAAGGACCACATACACTATGGATCCGTATGCTCGGCTTTATGTTCAAGAGATTATCAGATTACATGGTACGCCTGTCTCTATTGTGTCTGATCGAGATACACGTTTTACCTCTAAATTCTGAAAGAGTATGCAGAAAGCTATGGGTACTCAGTTGAACTTCAGTACAGCTTTTCACCCTCAAACAGATGGACAATCAGAAAGAACGATTTAGACCCTTGAGGATATGTAAGAGCATGTGCTATTGACTTCCAAGGAAATTGGAGTAAAAACCTACCATTGGTGGAGTTTGTCTACAACAACAGTTATCAAGCTTCGATCAGAATGACACCTTATGAAGCTTTATATGGTAGAAAATGCAGATCTCCAGTGCATTGGGACGAAGTGGGCGAAGGAGTACTTGTTGGGCCAGATATTTTGAGGTAAACCGCTGAAATGAAATTGTTACATTAATCCGGAAAAGAATTCTTACGGCCCTGAGTAGACAGAAAAATTATGCCAATAGGAGAAGAAGAAAGTTGGAGTTTGCTATGGGAGATCAAGTTTTCCTGAAAATGTAACACCCCGGTTCCCTGAACCCGGTTTGTTACTCAAAACCCCGAATACTACTAAGAAAACTTGGGCTAAATTTAAAACTTCGTTGAAAGTTCAGAAATTTCAAATTTAACAAAACACGAAAAACTTGCAGCGGAAATCGTTTAAACAAACGTAAATTTAAACAAAGCCATGTTAAAATAATCGTTGGGAATATTAGGAAACAATCAGTTGAGAAGCAAGGGTTTAACTCGTAAAAATAGTTTAAAGATTTCAAAAGTCAATTTCATCTACCGCCGAACAAAGTCAACAAAAAGGGAAAGGCTACTCGAAGACATCCACCGGTGACTAAACGACAAAGCACAAGATTTGTCATCCGGTCACTAAACGACAAAACATAAAGTTTATCATCCGGTCACTAAACGACAAAGTATATCCTTCATCTACCGGTGACGTCAGCCGGATGATCTCTCTCATCCGATCGACTTTACCCTACATCCACCGGTGACGTCAGCCGGATGATCTCTCTCATCCGATCGACTTTACTCTACATCCACCGGTGACGTCAGCCGGATGATCTCTCTCATCCGATCGACTTTACTCTACATCCACCGGTGACGTCAGCTGGAAGATCTCTCTCATCCGGGCACTAGACGACAAACAAAACACCTATATCATCCGACGAACAAAACACTCGACATCATCCGATAGAAAAGAAACACAGCACTATCCACAGAAAAGAATTTACTTACTTCTCAAAAACCATTCAGAAACGACTCAAGCCATAGCATTAATCAAACCCGATAAAAATCAACATTTAAAACTCAACGGACTGCTAGTATCAGTAAATTTCAAAACGTATTCAAAATGCTAAAATTCCTACTGTCATGAGAACTCAACATACTCAGACTGAATCCTTGACTACTAGTCCTCCACACTGACAGACACCAGTTAAACCGCCCCGTCAGCCGCCAGACATTGAATAAGTGTACTCCTCCAACCCGACTAGTCCTCAGTGAACTCAGTAAACACACCTGCTGTCACTTCTTCACCTACATCACAAAACTCATCTATTAGCCTAATGCTAAGTAAGTAATGCAGAAATGATATGAATTACTGAAACATAAACTCCTAAACATGCAGTTTCTACTTTCTCATCTCAGTTGTTCATTCATCGTTTCTGATTCAGATCCCCCTGTGAAATTGGGAGTTGGATCAACTCTCCCA
Organism: Begonia masoniana; assembly: GCA_022432975.1. Classification (NCBI taxonomy): domain Eukaryota; kingdom Viridiplantae; phylum Streptophyta; class Magnoliopsida; order Cucurbitales; family Begoniaceae; genus Begonia; species Begonia masoniana. The sequence continues at coordinate 13,382,726 of CM039516.1, forward strand.
AAGTATATATATCCACTGACTCATTAAAGGGCGGATTAATTCCCTTAACAGTAAATCTGATTCACATGTTCAGATCCCCCTGTGAAATTGGAAGTTGGATCAGCTCTTCCAAAGTATATATATCCACTGTCTCATTAAGGGGCGGATTAATTCCCTTAACAGTAAATCTGTTTCACTTTGCTGTTTCATCACATTCAATCTTCTCCATACCAATATGTATTCAAATTCATTTTCGTATACATTTTGAAAACATGATGCATGGCATACAAACACATCCAAGTAAATACAAACCTAGCGTTTTGTGATGTAGGCCCGAAGGCACAAACAAACATTACTTACCTGGATCTCCTGGAATTGTATGGGTAGCTAACCACTTCGGGTATTGCTCAACCTAAAACCGTAGACAGAGCATATATTAAATTTCCTCTAATCTTCATTCTAAACCACTATAAATCTAAGGGAAACTCTAGTCATTGTGCATTCTCGATTTCGACTTAAACCGAACTAACCCTCACTTACTGTATTCTCCAAAACCTCAATATCATCCCTCCCACCAACAATAGATACAATGTAGCTAGAAATAGAGGCAAAACTCACCAAGTTCGGAAGAAGTCGCTGGAGAAGGTCGAAGGGGGGTCTCCTATCGTGCTCTGCTAGGCTGAGGAGCTGAGAATGGGGAGGAAGTGGAATAAAACAGTGGCGGCTACTTCAATAATAGTTTCCTTAAATACGTTATCCACCTTTAGATTTATAATTACCCTTATACCCTTGCCTAGTCATCTACTAACCCTACATTTAATATTGTCATTACTTTAAAAAGGAATAGAGAAACGGTTTAACAGGACCGGGTATTACAGAAAATCTCGCCAATGAAAGGTGTGATGCGTTTTGGAAAGAAATGAAAGTTAAGCCCCAGATTTACAGGCCCATTTGAAATCTCTAGAAGAATAGGAGAAGTTGCCTACCAACTAGAATTGCCGGATTCATTCAAGCATGTGCACAACGTATTTCATGTATTGATGTTGAAGAAGTACGTTCCTGATTCCTCACATATCTTACCTATTAGATCTCTAGACTTCTCAATAAATCCTGACTTATCTTATGAATAGAGACCAATTCAAATTCTAGAATCAGAAAAAAGAGAACTACGGAATAAGAAGATTTCGCTTGTAAGGGTTTTATGGAAGAATCAAAGTATTGAGGAGGCAACTTGAGAAAAAGAAGAAGAAATGAGAAGAATCTATCCCGAACTTTTCAGGTAAGTATTTTAATTTCGAGGACGAAATTTCTTTTAAAGAGGGTAGATTGTAACTACCAGAATTAAAGAACTGAAAATTTAGATGAGAAGCATTGAAGCACCGAAAAAAGGGTTGGGAAATTAGGTGGGAAACCAACCAAAATTTGTGGATGAAAATGTAGGGAACTTACCTATAAATTTAGAAGCTCGATGGTGAAGAAAAACACCAAAAAAATCGTTCTCGTTCTGAAAACCAAAGTGAGTCTGAGAGAAAATACTTAGCTCGTCGGAAATCACCACCTCCGACCACCGAAATTTTCGGTGAAAAACCCTCGGCCGAGCATCCCTCCAGCAAACTCATCTCCGGCGAAACCCTCCTCAGCCGAACCTTTTCTCCGGCCACGCTCGGCGTTCGGCGCTCCCTCAGCCACGCCCTCTACCTCTCGATCTCCCTCTCCCTTCTCTCTCTGTTCTCTGGTGCGCGAAGAAGAAGAAGAACAGGTTCAATTTTTGTTTAAAAATTGAACCGATTCATTAAACCAACCCAAAAATCCAAACCAGATCGCTTCTTTGCAGCCCAAACTGAACCAGACCAGAACAGTCCAAACCGAACCGGACCGATACTGTTCACACCCGACCCTGTACTGTTCATCCAACCCGAACCGGACCCGAACCAAATTTCCATCTGAATCAAACCAGACCGATCGAAGATTTAACCGGTAAGGAATTTCTACCTAAATTGTTGTGAAATTTATGTATTAAAGTGGGAAAATAATCTTAAGAATTTTATTTAGGTAGAAAATTCCTGGAGGTTGTCAAAATTGACCCGATTCGACTCATGATCACACGTAAGAAAATTCTGCCCAAACTCTGTCAACTTGGATTTATTTAAATAGAAATTAATACCAAGATTTTAATTAAACAGGATATTATTGAAATATTAGATATTGGAAAATCCCTATAAACCCTAACCGCTCGGAATCCAGGTAAGTATAAATACAACGTTTTACAACATTTTTAGCTACAGCCCTACATCACAAGATAGATATTATTTTCTTTATTACTGTTTTATTTTATTACACGTTTTTGATGATTGAGCACAAATGTTAGAATATTGACACAGAATTGTTTAAAAAGATAAAATGGGTAGGACATTTGCATGTGTATGAAAATGATGGAATTGACGGCAAATACGTGATAGCAAGAGCTTGATCGTTAAAAGTAAAAGTTGACAAAGCCAAAAATGGCTAAGTCTTAAAAGTAAAAGTAAAAGTAAAAGTAAAAGAGGGCGAATCGAGAGATGGCTAAGTCTTAAAAAGAAGGTGGCCTTTCAACTAGTCTGTAACTGTTAACAGGATTCGGTAAAAGTAAAAGTAAAAGTTTTGTAACTTGCACGTATTTCCACTTACTGAGATTTCTCATAGTTTTTAACTTGTGATGTTGGTGAATTTTTATCTGAGGAAGAAATAGCTGCTATTGAGAACCCACCAGTGGCAAGGGAGCATACAGATGAAGAAAATATTGTTGAATTCAAAGAAAAAGATCTAAATTAGTATGCGTAAATTTTTAAACGATATTAATGTTTTATTTCAGTTTAAGACTTGAATTATTATGTTGAACTTTATTATTATTTAAAGTTTCATAAATTGTGTTAATTATGCAATGGTTCCAAGATTTTGATAAATTGATTGTTTTAAGATTTTGACAAAATTTATTACAAAGCTTCCGCGCAATTAAAGTTTTCAATTAATATTTAAATTTTTAAATTATGATTTGGCACTCAATTTCAAATCAATTTGGGAAAAATTTTAGAGTTTCTAAAAATAGGGTTTCAAATTGGGGATTTTTAAATTGGGGTGTTACACTTGTGTACTGCGGTTCAAACTATATCAAATGGATGTGAAGAGTGCGTTCTTAAATAGCTTTTTAAATGAGGAAGTTTATGTCACTCAACCTAAGGATTTTGAGGACCCTCATTATCCCGAGTATGTGTATCGATTGAAGAAAGCACTATACGGGCTTAAACAAGCACCCCGTGCATAGTATGAACGTCTCACGGTGTACTTATTATCCAAGGGATATGAGCGAGGGGGAGTAGATAAAACCCTGTTCATTCGCCGAACCAATGGTGAGTTTTTACTTGCTCAAATTTATGTTGATGACATAGTGTTTGGCTCCGTGTCATAGGTGCTAGTGGATGATTTTGTAGCACAAATGACCGGCGAATTTGAGATGAGTATGGTTGGTGAGCTCAATTACTTTCTTGGTCTTCAGATTCAACAAAGAAATGATGGAATTTTTATTTCTCAAACCAAGTATGCCAAAAATCTGTTGAAGCGGTTCGAATTAGAAAATGCTCGCCCCAAAAGAACACCGAATGGGACACATGAAAAACTCTCCAAAGATGAGAAAGAGACTTCTGTTGATGAACGACTATATAGAAGTATAATTGGCAGCCTCTTATATCTAACTGCTAGTCGGCCAGACATTTGTTATAGTGTGGGATTATGGACTCGGTTTCAAGCAAATCCTTGAGAGTCTCACATGGTGTCAGTGAAGCGAATTCTCAAATATGTTGGCGGGAAGACTGACTATGGAATCTGGTACTGATTGGGCCGAAAGTTCAGATGATCGGAAGAGTACTTCCGGTAGATTTTTTTATTTGGGAAACAATTTAGTGTCCTGGTTTAGCAAGAAGCGGAACTCTATTTCTCTGTCTACAGCCGAGGCATAATATATTGCAGCTGGTAGTAGCTGTACACAGCTTCTTTGGATGAAACAAATGCTCAAGGACTACGGTGTCACACAGGATGTCATGACGTTATATTGTGATAATTTGAGTGCTATTAATATCTCCAAGAATCCAGTACAGCATTCTCGAACAAAACATATTGATATACAACATCATTTCATCAGATCTCTTGTAGAAGACAAAGTTATCACTTTGGAACATATGGTGACCGAAAAGCAAATCGCCGATATTTTTACCAAAGCTTTAGATGGTGTGAGATTTGAAGAATTGAGGTCTGCCTTAGGCCTTTGTATCATGTAAAGAGGTTCTTCTGTGTTGTAAGTTTTTTATTTGCTCTCATAATTATTATAATTTAAAAAAAAAAGGAAAAGAAAAGGACAAAAGAAGAGATTTCTTTTATTGCTAATATTTCTTTTGAGTTTTTTGGTCTGCAACTTCCTGCATGACACAAGGGGTTCTATGAAGCCTTCGGCGGTCTTTATGAAAATTAGAAATTAATCTAAAATGTTTGAGGCTTTTATGGGATGCGATCGTGGTTATATCCTTGGGTTTAATTTCCCAACTTATTTGAAGATTTAAGGTTTGTTCTCCAAATTTAGTGGCATTTTGGATTTATGTCCCAATTTTAAATGAGGTTCTATGGTTTATTTCCATAAACTCAAACGGTTATTCATCTTTTCAAGATTTGAGTTTTGTGATTCAATGGCGTGTATATGAAGGTTTCTGAGTTGAATCTTGGAAGGAATTCGTGTCAAGTGCTCTAAATATTGTTGATGTCACTTGCAGAGTTTCAGCCGTCGAATTTCAAGGACATGTGTTTTTTTAAGGGGGTTATTTGTTTAAATTTTCATCTATTGTGATCAATAAACATCTAAGCTGTCACTGGGTTGATTATGAGGAGCTCTCTCCTTCTTTCGACAAGATAATTATTGATGTCCCTGGTAGTGTCAGACGTGCGTGGCTCGTGGGAATTGATTGAGAATCATGCCGATTACAAGAATGCAATGTTAATGTTCTGGAAGGTGCTCCCAAGAGTGTTCCCGCCTCGACAATACTTATGATTCTGCATTGTTATCTCATTTCATCAAGATGTCATTGAAAAAGTTCTTGGGGTAGCAAAGAAGGAAGCCCAAGTATTTCATGTTAAAGAAGAATCTGTCCAAGGAAAATGATACTAGTGAGCAGTTGCAGACAACTACAATCGGGTTGGTCTTTCTTCTGATGATATTTCTACTTAATGATGGATTTATTATGAACTTCTAATATGATCTACTTAATGATGGATTTATTATGAACTTCTACAGCTTTTCGTACAAGATATGGACATTATGAGTTATTGGTTATGTCCTTTGGATTGACTAATGCGCCAGCAACATTCATGGATCTTATGAATAGAGTGTTCCATGATTACTTAGACAAGTTTGTCATAGTATTTATTGATGATATTTTAATCTATTCGCGTACTAAGGATGACCATGCAAAACATTTGAGTTTAGTGTTAGAGGTACTGAGACGGCACCAACTTTAAGCCAAGTTTTCTAAGTGTGAATTTTGGTTGAACCAAGTTCACTTTTTAGGACATGTCATCTCTAGAGATGTCATCTCTAGAGATGGCATATCTGTTGATCCAGCAAAGGTTCAAGCAGTTAAGGAATGGCCCCAACCGAAGAATGCTACAGATATCAGAAGTTTCCTTGGACTAGCAGGGTATTACAGAAAGTTCATTGAAGGATTTTCGAAGATTGCTACACCTCTTACTAAGTTAACAAGGAAAAACGTGAAGTATATATGGACTGATGAATGTGAGTATAGTTTTCGGTCTTTGAAACAGAAACTGACCAATGCTCCAATTTTGACCCTTCCTATTGAAGATGGCAGGTTTAGCATTTATTGTGATGCTTCCAAAATCGGTCTAGGTTGTGTGTTGATGCAGGATGGTAAAGTAATAGCTTATGCCACTAGACAGTTAAAAATTCATGAGAAGAATTACCCTGCGCATGACTTAGAATTAGCTGCAGTAGTATTTGCACTTAAGATTTGGAGGCACTACTTGTATGGACAGTCTTGTGAGATATTTTCAGACCATAAAAGTCTGAAGTATAGTTTCACTCAGAAAGAATTGAATATGAGGCAACGTCGGTGGTTGGAATTTGTCAAGGATTATGACTTTGAAATAAAATATCATCCCAGCAAGGCAAATGTAGTGGCAGATGCCTTGAGTAGAGTGACAACATCAACCCCAACTATGACTTTCAGTATGCCATTAGCTTTAGAGTCAGAATTCCAAAAGTTTAATCTAGAAGCGGTATCCAGCGTATCAGCTGTACTTTCAGCCATAACCTTAAAGCCTACCATTTTAGAGAAAATAAAGGAAGCTCAGATGAATGATGTTGAGTGTAACAAGTACAAGTCAAGCATGGATTCTACGGACAAATCAGATTTTAACTATTCTGCTAATGGAATCCTTAAGTTTAGAAATAGATAGTTCGTTCCTGCCATTAAGAAACTTCGTGATGAAATTCTTTCTGAAGCACACTCTTCCAGGTTCTCTGTTCACCCTGGGAGTACAAAGATGTACAAGGATCTTAAACAGCATTATTGGTGGCCAGACATGAAACGAAGTGTGGCGGAATATGTGGGATCGTGTTTGTGCTGTCAGCAGATTAAGGTCGAGCATCAGAGACCCTCAGGAACATTGTAACCCTTACAGTTTCCGAATGGAAATGGGAACAAATAACGATGGATTTTGTTGTTGGATTACCTAGGACAGCAAAGGGACATGATGCAATTTGGGTGATAGTTGACCGTCTAACCAAATCTGCTCATTTTCTACCATTAAAGATAACCTACTCGATGGATCAACTGGCTGAGTTGTATGTGCATGAGATTGTTAGACTGCATGGGGTTCCAAGCACCATAGTTTCAGACCGAGACTCTAGATTTACATCTAAGTTTTGGAAAAGTTTGCACAAGGCTATGGGAACACAGCTTAATTTTAGCACAGCTTTCCACCCTCAAACAAATGGACAATCCGAGAAAACTATTCAGACCTTAGAAGATATGCTCCGTGCATGTGCACTAGAATTTTAGGGTTCTTGGAGTAAGTACCTATCATTAGTGGAATTTTCTTATAATAATAGTTTTCAGGCGACAATAGGGATGACACCGTACGGAGCATTGTATGGACGTAAATGCAGATCTCCATTATACTGGGACGAAGTTGGAGAAGTACAGTTGCTTGGTCCTGACATTGTGCAACAAACTGTTGAGAAGATTGTCCTCATCCGACAGAGAATTTTGGCAGCTCAAAGTCAACAGAAGAGTTATGCAGATTGCAGGCGTAGAGAATTGGAATTTGTGATTGGTGATGAAGTTTTTCTCAAGGTGTCACCATTCAAAGGAGTTGTGAGATTTGGGAAGAGAGGAAAGTTGAACCCCAGATTCATTGGACCATTCTCGATCTTGAAAAGGATTGGGAAGACAGCCTACCAGTTACAGCTACCAGCCTCTATGGAAGGAATCCATGATATGTTTCATATCTCCATGCTTAAGAAATGTGTACGAGACCCTTCCCAGATTGTGGAACAGCAGAGCATTGAAGTTCATCCTACTCTTACATATGAAGAGAAACCGGTAAGGATCTTAGACTATGTAGTGAAGGTATTGCGCAACAAGGAGGTTCCACTAGTGAAAGTCTTATGGCACAACAAGAACGTAGAAGAGACCACTTGGGAACGCCATCAAGACATGATGGACCAACATCTAGAGCTATTCAGGTATTGAATTTTGAGGACAAAATTCTTTTAAGGAGGGTAGATTGTAGCACCCGGTTTCGTTTAACCAGTTTACTTTATTAAATTATAGTGAATATTCTAAGGATGGAATTGGGAGATTTAGTGATTAGGTTAATAAATGAGTGAGTAAGGGCATGGTGGTAATTTGAGATATTATACTGGATAACGTATTTAATGGAGGGTTTAATGAGGTTTAGCCGCCATTGTTCTCTCATTTTCCTTTCTCGATATTCAGCTCAAACTCAGCAGAGCTCCAGGCGATTTTCCCCTCCGACCTTCATTTCTAGGACTAGGTAATTCTTTCCTTTTGTTTTCTTAAGATTTTAGTGGCTGAATAGCAGATGATGCAATGTGTGTACCTTGTTAATGCTGTGAGTGAGTTGAGTTCGGGTTTAGTGTTGAGCCGAGAATGTACGATGACCAGAGCTTCCAAACTAGCTCCTTAGGTTTCTGAATGATGTAGGATAAGGTTAGTGATGATCTAATCGGTATTCTGCTTATGACATTAGGTGAGCAGGACTTCTAGCGTAGTTGAAACCGAGCGATTTCCAGGAGACCAGGTAAGTAAAGTTTGCTTGTGCCTTAGGACCTACATCACAAAACATTAGGGTTTGTTTGCTGGAATATGTTGGTATGTCATGCATCATGTTTTAAAAGTATACGAAAATGAATTTGAATGCATGTTGTCATGGTAAGGATTGAACATATTGAAACAACTATGTGAATCAGTTTTACTGTTAAGGGAATTAATCCGCCCCTTAATGAGACAGTGGATATTTATACTTTGGGAGAGTTGATCCAACTTCCAATTTCACAGAGGGATCTGAACATGTGAATCAGATTTACTGTTAAGGGAATTAATCCGCCCCTTAATGAGTCAGTGGATGTTTATACTTTGGGAGAGTTGATCCAACTCCCAATTTCACAGGGGGATCTGAACAGAAACGATGAATGAACAACTGAGATGAGAAAGTAGAAATTGCATAATTAGGAATTTATATTCAGTATTTCATTTCATTACTGCTTTACTTACTTAGCATTAGACTAATAGATGAGTTTTGTGATGTAGGTGTTGAGGATACCGCAGGTGAATTCTCTGAGTTTGCTAAAGAATAGGCTGGTTGGAGGAGCACATTCATGTCTCGACTTGGTGGACTGATGGGGCGGTTTAACTGGTGTCTGTAGATAAGGAGGTTTAGTGAATCATGGTTTCATTTAAGTATGTCAAGTTTTCCTCTAATGACAGAAATGATTTTAAGGTCTAAAAGCATTTTCGAGACTTCTCTAATATTAGTACTCTATTGGTTTTAATATTTGTTTTTACTGGATTTCGAGTAGTGAAAGGAGTTGAATTGTTACTGAATGGTTTTAGTGAATTAAACAGGTTCTCGTACTTAGAGTTGTTATCGTATAGAATTTGAGTAGTTGAAATGTTGTTTTGTTTTCTGTTGGATTTTATGAAATTATTTAGGGTCAGGTGGTTTGAATGTTTTGAGTAATGATCGCAAATTCCACCATCGGTGAATGAAGTTCACCGGTGGATGTGGTGTGTTTTGTTCACTGATAGACGCTGGCGGATTGAATCATCCGGCTGACGTCATCGGGTGATGTGTGTAGAAAGTGTATGTTTTTAGTCTATTGGAATGTGTTATCTGTCGGAAGATGTCTTCAGTAAAGTCACCGGAAGATGATGTAGAAAGTCTTTTGTCGTTTAGTGACCGGTGGATGTATTGTGTTAAATCCACCGGATGATGTAGAAAGTCTTTTGTCGTTTAGTGACCGGTGGATGTAGTGTGTTAAATCCACCGGATGATGTAGAAAGTCTTTTGTCGTTTAGTGACCGGTGGATGTAGTGTGTTAAATCCACCGGATGATGTAGAGAGTCTTTTGTCGTTTAGTGACCGGTGGACGACGTGTGTAAAATCTATCGGATGATGTAGAAGAAGTTTGTCGTTTAGTCACCGGTGGATGTCGTTTGATAAACCTATCGGATGATGTCGAGTATTCTAACCATCGGTGGATGTGAGTAATATGTTTTGTCGTTTTGTCACCGGAAGAGGTTTTCTACTAACTATTTCAGTCTCTTCCGTTGATTTTGTACAGCGGCAGACGTGTTTGACTTTTGAAACTTATGAAGTATTTTGCGATTTAAACATTTATTTCTTTGGGCCGAATATTCCTTAACATCTCAACTGATTATTCAAACATTGTTCTATAGTTTTGTTTTACTCTATTTTTGCTCAATGATTTCCGCTGCAAGTCTCTAAATGTTTTGAGGTTTTTAGAAAATGTTAAATTTAGACTTTCAAGCAAAATTTTAAATCTGGTCCAAAGTTTTCTTAGTCAAGTTTGGGGTTTATGAGTAACAAACCGGGTTCAGATAACTCGAGGCGTTACATCATGTTAGATGAACAAGTCGACCGATTGTAGATGTGTTGGGTGAAAAGGTCGACTGTGTTGGGTAAATAAGTCGACCGATTTCAGAAGATCTGCGAAGTCAACCGATTGCAGTTGTTCTGCAATGTCATCGACCGATTGCGATTGCAAAAGATCTGCGAAGTCGACCACTTGCAGTTGTTATGCAATATCGACCGATTGCAATTGTTCTGAAAGTCGACTGATTGCAGGAATGAAAGATCGGTCGACTATTATGCTATAATGTCTTCCCTGATGTATGACGTTTCCTTTTCCGGAATAATCCAATCATGAAGCATGATTAAGGCTATTAATTCATACTACCTATTATGTTTCTCAGGAGGAATATTTTGCGAAATATATAATCATAACAATCTAGACTATATTTCTGGAGTGTTCGGATTGAGTTTGTTTGTTTGAATGATTTCCTTTTAAAAGTATTACATGCGATGTCACTCCCGCAAAACAGAAAAGTTTAGTTTCCTTTATTTGCTCACTCAGGTTATTAAATATGGTATTCAAAATAATTTTTGCACACATATATGGTACATAATATTGGGACGATACTTTCCGTTGGCAGCGTGCAGAATGAATTATATGATGTGAGTTTTATTGTTGTGAGATTTGCTCTTCGTATTACTTCTCTAAATTTGCCGATCTGAGAGAAGAGGTGATATGCACTCTGTTTTGTGAGCAGACTTTACCATCATCAGAGTGTATTTGTGTTTTGTATCTTAGACAACGACGAGTGTCATCGAAGGTGTCCCTGATGCAATTCCGGTTCTTTCATTGAAACTCAGTCTCGGGAGGAGGCTATCTAGAACTCATGAGGAGTTCTGATCATGGGCAAGGGGATCTTGCCATAACACGGATTTCGGGAGGAGTCATCAATGACAAGGGGAGCTCGTCATATCTCAGATTCAGGGAGGGATCAACTTCAAGTCGAGGGGAGCTCGCAAAAACTATTTCACGAAGGAAGTTAACTAGAGGCGGTGACAAGCAAAAGAGGGAGTCTTTAATTGTATAAGTCCGATTTGTCTTGTATCTTCATAAACTCATTAAATGTTTTTAATTCTAGGCGTGGGCCCGCAGATAGGCTAGTTGCTGAACTGCGTTAACAACCTCCTGTCTCGTTAATTTTTAGCATTTTATATTTGCTCATTAGTACGTTAATTAGTGGTGTTCCACGTACACTTGGGCAATCAAGTAACTAAACTTGACTTTTCAGAAGATATTGATCTTCTTAAAGCTTGTTCCTTCATGAAGGCCTATAAAATAAACACTTGAAAATTGGTTAGAAAATCTCCATTGTATTGAACTTGAGAAGTGACGGATCTGGGGCACATCACATAGTCCTGAGGCCATATCTTTTGAACAACTCCAACAATAACACTACAACTATGGTGCCATCTAATAGATGAACTCTTTTAACACGTCCCTATTTCAGAAGAGACAAAAAGAAACATCAGCTAAGTGCTCGAAGACTTGATAAAATAGAAGTCGATGTCAAGAACTCACTCTACAAACAAACACTGCTGCAAGGCTTTCCATTCTCAAATTGTGTAGTCCCATTCAGGCCATTATGTCCAGGAAAAGTTAGATCTTCTTTTCTGACAACTTTCACATAATTGGCCGCTATTTCACTTTGTTTAGTCCTTTCTCGAACCAATATGTTTGCTTCTTTAATTGTCAGAAAATTGATAAGACAGCCACTGTCATCTAAAATCGGATCGTCGATTATACAAATAAGCTTGTCCGCATCAATGCACAAGCTGTTGCAACTTCGTATGTGTTGAAATCCCAAAGCATAAACCATAATGAGAAGGCCTTTAAAGTTTAATCCCGACCTCATCGACATGTTAAATGGTATGCAAAAATGTATAGACGAATGAAATGTACAAATAGAATGAAGCAACATAAACGTATTCTAAGACATACTTGGAATTTAAGACTTCACCAGAGCTGGAATAGCCAAGATTGCTCAATAACACGATACAACCACCTTCAAGCCTCTCACGCATCCGAGGACCATCAACTTTTTTAACTTCACTTGTTGCTCCATAATCAACCCCATCAACAAAAAGGACTTATCTGATCTATAAAAAGGCCAATAAAAAGTTCTGTTACATGAATTTAACACTTTAAAAAACATAACAAGCTAAACTAGTGAGGTTTCACGGACCTCTCTATGTTAAAAGCTTGTCTATCAACACATGGGTTCCTGGAACAATAATGAATCTGATCCTCAGGTGATGAAGAAAAACAATATTCAGCACACCTTTAACTTTTAATAGAATTTGTCTCCAAAAAGACTTGAACAACTTAAAAAAGGTACTTCCTTTTTTTTCAATATCCTTAATACTTGATCTTTGTTTTGAATCATTGAGTTTAGACATTACTTCTTTGATCAATAATCCTTTTAAAATTCCAGCAATATACCACGCAAACTAGACAAAGATCCACATAGAAAAAAAATTTATGTCCAAAAAAGAATGTAAGAAATGAGAAAGCCCCTCGAGGGTTTACAAAAAGAACATCTAAAGACATAAAACTCTGCTCCAACAAAAGAGGGCATTACTAAAAAAAACAGTTTTTATAGTGCTCTACACCTCGAGAATTCTCATTGAAAATCGCCCTAGACCAGATACACTATTGATAAAGAAACTAAAAACAAAAAAGATCAAGACTTACCTTAAGGATGAGATCCAAGAAAGGGCTGGAGACGATTTCACTTGAAATAATCACAACGAAAGTATCACCTCGTGAGCCCACAGGTATGGTCACACCTCCCTAAACCAACTCACAAATTGCTTATCCTCCAAAGAATTGCAACTCTCTTCCCAGCCACTGTTTTTAGCTATGTTCAATACATTGCATTTGGTAGAAATTCCATCAATCCTTTTGCTCTGTCATCATTACGGACCTCCGTCGAAGAAGGATTGTCGGGCTAGCACACACAGGTCCCTGGCAGAAAACAATAGCAGGAGAATGAAAAATTGGGAAGCAAATTTCGAGAAGTTGGCAAACAAATTCAAGAGATTTGAGTGGAAGCAACCATTGAGGGAGAGGAAAACTGAGGGAAGTTACAGTACACACGCAGGAGATCAAACTCAGAAGTTGATAGCTAAGAGAAACTGTAGAAAAAGGGGCAGAGAGAAGAGTTTAGATGCAGAGAAGCTGCCTTGAATGACAAAAGTGGGCATTGTTGGAATGCTGTCAAAGAAGAATCTTGACTAGCCACCTTTCTTTAACTCGAGCACCAATGATATACAATGTATATGAAATGAATTTGTCACGAACGACTTATGCTATATAAGTGAATCAATGCATGTCCATGTACAATATTATTAGAATTGTTTCAATATTATTAGCATATTAACCTATTTTACGAATACTAATAAGAAGTTGCAATAGCTTCTTCCACTCAAATCTGATCTCCCACGTGTGTACTGTAACTTCCTCCAATTTTCCCTTGCCACAATGGTTGCTTCCACTCAAATCTCTCGGATTTGTTTGCCAACTTCCCGAAACTCGCTTTCCAATTTTTCATTCTCCCGCTATTGTTTTCCGTCAAGGACCTGCAAGTGCTGGCCCAGCAATCCTTTTTCATTGGATTGAGTTTCTTTAGGTCGACTACTCATTTTTCAAACAATGATGCAATGCAAAACAATCAATACAAAACCCTTACATTTACACCGACCGCTCATTTTTCCAACTGGAAGTTCAACCTCAGCAACTGGGTTGCATGTTAGGATTAGACGCCCTAATCCACCTGTAATGAACGATCGAGAAACCAAAAAAGAAAAACGAGAAAATAATGGACACCAAATTTTACGTGAAAACCCTAAAAAAGGAAAAAACCACGGGCAGATGAGAGAATCACTAATATCAAATTCGATACAATGAGTTTTGCGACTCAAGTATTAATATATAGAGAAAACATAAAACCCTAATATTGATATACGGGCCCAACCCGGCTTAACTAGAATTCGGGTCACACCAAATTCTAACAAACTCCACCTTGACACGAATTCCACATGAGAGATCCAACGGGCTACTCGGTCCAACCCAAAGCGAATCCAGAACACTGAACTCTAACAATCTCCACCTTCAAGGAAATTCCGACAAGGAAACAAATCTGTAAAACTCCATTAAAAGAAGCTCCTCTACCACAAAGGCCCCAGATTGGCGAACTCAGCATACGATACTAGGGGTGAGCAGGACCGGACCACTAGTTTTGGTCTGATTTTGGTCCTAAAAAATAGAATTCCTATGGGAAATGGTCCGGTTCTCGGTCCAGGACCAAAATTTCCCGAAATCCCAGACCGGACCGAAACTTTAATTCTATAGCTATTTAAGGCTCGGCTGAAGGGGGAAGAAGGTTCAGAGTTTCAGTTTTCTACAAATCTCAAACGTTCAATTTCTCTTCTTTCTGTAATTTATCATTTGTAGTCTTTTAATTCTTTGTAGGAAATTGTTTGATTGTATATAATCTGTCCTTAGAGGAAATTTTAATTTTTTTTATTACAATTTATTGTAAAAAAAAAATTGGTGGGAGAAACCAGGACCGGACCGGGACAGGACCAAAAATTTTGGTCCGGTTCTGGGATTAGGAAAAAAAATCCTGAATCCTTTGGTTCGGTCCAATTTCGGCTAGAAACCGGACCGCACCGGACCATGCTCACCCCTATACGATACTGTTCAAGTTTAAGCCCCGCTTAAACTTAAGAGACTTACTTGAGAAGAAATCGCATCTCCTCCTCCATGGTATCACTGATGTATCAGGGTTGTCATAACATACTGCATCTGAACATGTTGAAGACTCCACACAGGAATCGTTACCCTCGAACACATTCAATGCATAACCCACATTTTCATCATATCGTCCCGGAGTTTTAACCTTCCACATGGTTCTGCCTTTGACGATACCTTTCTGATGTGAAACTAAAACTGGTGACTAAACATCTGTAATAGGCTGACTCACCGGCTCTGATGTTCCCTCAGATCCCAACCTGAACTTCACCTGAGAACCTGACTTCTTCCGAGTCTTCTTAACCTTTCTCTTAGAAGGTGAATTCGCAAACTTTGCAGCCTTATTACCCACCACATTGACTGTAGAATTTGCGATCTTCGCGTGCATCACATATAATGAGGAGTATTTTTCTCCTTGCGCCACAATCAATGAACCTCTGGTAAGCTTCCATTTTCCATCACGAAAGGTGTTGCCAAATCCTTCGTCGTCGAGCTTGCCAGTCGAGACCAAGTTCTTACGGATGTCAAGGATGTGCTTCACACCTCTCAAAACCAAAGTGTTGCCGATGTTGGTCTCCAAATGCACATCTCACATACCAATGGCTTTTGCAACGTCACCATTTCTCATCCTCACATTTCCAAAGTCACCCGAAGTGTAGGACGTAAAAAAATCTCTCCTCGAAGTGGCATGTATTAATGCGCCACTATCGATCACCCAACTCGTATCTTGGAGAGCAAAATTTACGACATCCTTGTCGTACATAGTAAAGAATTCCTAAGCGACTATGGCTACCTCCTTACCTGTGTCATTACCGTTCTTGTTCAGTGCTCTGCAATCCTTCTTCATGTGACCCTGCTTGCCACAATTCCAACACTCAAATGTTCACCGGGACTTGAACTGACTCCTCTCATTCTTGGACTTGAATCTGCCCCTATTTTCAACATCAAAACTGAACCTGTCGATGTTTCACCAGAATCGATCTTACGAACCTCCTTGGCAAGAATACGATCCCTCACATCGGTGAATACCAGTTTAGCACTTCCAACTGAGTTACTAACTGCTGCCCTCATAGGCTCCCAGCTATTCGGTAGAGACGCCAACAAAATTAGGGCACGAACCTCATCTTCAAAATCAATTTCCATAGATAACAATTGATTCACAATCGTATTGAATTCATTCAGATATTCTGCGACAGAAGTATCATCAATCATCTTCAGATTAAAAAGCTTTTTCATAAGAAATACCTTATTGTTCGCAGAGGGTTTCTCGTACATATTAGATAGAGCCTTCGTCAGACTCGCGGTGGTCTTCTCATTCATCACATTGTGAGCAACGCTTTCGGCTATCGTCAATCGGACGACTCTCAAAACCTGTCTATCAAGGAGATTCCATTCACCGTCTTCCATCTTCTCTGGTTTCGCACTCAAATGAAGATGAAGTCTTTTTCCGTACAAGTAATCCTCGATTTGCATTCTCCAAAATATAAAATTCATCCCATCAAATTTTTCAATACAGTATCCTATGCTATCGGCGCCTGCCATTGTTATCAATAATCAATTCCCCCAAAACAGATATTTCCAGATTAATTATTCAGCCCAAATAATTAATCTCCACAATATCAGTAAATCTGCCAAATAAATTATCCGCGCCCGAAAATATTTGAATCAATAACCTTACCCAAATATTTTCCCTATATTTTCAAATATTGAAATTCAACAAAATTTCCAACTTTGAATCTCTTCACCTCGCCTTCACTGTTCACCCAATATCAGTTCTCACCAACAGAATTCCACAAAACAGAAATTCCAAATAAATTCTGAAAATAAAAATTTACCAAATATACTGAAGCAAAAATTTGCTCCACAAACCAGGACAAAATTCCAAGCTTGAATTTGTTCACTGTTTGAACGCCGGAGAACCATAGATCAGAGCTTGGCTGGCCGTGGATAAACAGAACAGATCGGCAGAAGATTTTTGCACAAACCTGTGCAAAATTGGCGACGAGGGGCTGTCGAATGAGCAGCGTGGCGCGGGGCTCTGCATGCGAAGGTTCTGCGTGAAACCAACAGCTCGCGGCGGCGAGCTTCTCTGTCGACGACGATCGGCGGCTTCTCCTCTTCTTCGTGGCGGTGACGACACGGCAGGAGGGTTTCTCCCAGGCGCGCGGAAGTTTCTATAGGCTTCTCTATTCTTCGCAGTGAAGAACAGAAGAACAAAAAACCTTTTTCTTTTTTTATTTTTCCCAAATTTGTTCTTCCCACAAATCACTGAAAAGAAATATTTCTTTTCTATTTTCTTTTTCCAAACAAAATTGCAAACTTTCACCACTGAAATTGCAAACTCAAAAACGTTCGATACCTTCGAGAAAAAAAAAATCAAATCTTGAATTTTCAAAAAACGCTTCAACCAAAAAGCTCTGATACCAGTTATTAGGATTAGACGCCATAATCCACCTGTAACAAACGATCAAGAAACCGAAAAAGAAAAACGAGAAAATAATAGACACCGAATTTTATGTGGAAACCCTAGAAAGTGAAAAAAACCACGGGCAGATGAGAGAATCACTAATATCAAATTCGGTACAATGAGTTTTGCGACTCAAGCATCAATATATAGAGAAAACGTAAAACCCTAATATTGATATATGGCCCAACTAGAATTCGGATCACACCAAATTCTAACATTGAAATCCTCAAAGTCACCTGAGCTTAAAAACACTAAGGTTATGACTATCTCACTAATCATTAAGAGAAGACACTAGGATGTATCTTAATGCAGGTCTAGGAACTCAATCCCTAATGCTATAAATGCCCGCAACCATGGGTCGACAATAAAACTGTACGGTTGACACTTCAAACCATGGGTTGACACTTCCTACCTCTCTAATTGACCCGCGGTTGATACTTCCTTCAAGTGGTTGACACCTAAAGCTCTCGGGTTTGATCATCAAATGGATTAGCGGTCGACACTTCATCCACAAGTGTCAAAACTTGCTCGTTCGACACTTCCCCTAAAGAGTCAACTCTCGGGTTTCAATATATTTACCCTAGCAGTATAAACTTCCCTCGAAGTATCGACACTTACATCTCTTTGTTCCTAGCGCAAGGCTTGAAGTGTCGATCAACCGCCAATAGTGGTCGACACTATGGCGATTTCCAGCGACCGGATGCCCTTTTTCCCAGTAAGATATTGTCCGCTCTGAGGCTTGGGCCGTAGCCCAATATCCTCCCCTCACAGATTTGTTTGGTAAGAACTTTCTAGTTGGTCACCCAACATGGTACTACTCTTGCCGGAGCATTTTTAACTTCGGAGTTCTTATGGGATCCGTTGCCAATTGTGCGCCAAAACGCGTCTTACTATCTTGGGAGGGTTTCCTTACATATGTTTCATTTCCATATACCTCCCCAAGCGATGTATGATCGTGATGACCCCCTTTTTATGACCCAGGATTTGCCTATACTCAAGTCCTGGATTTGCCTACACTCGGCTTAGGTCCCAAGATTTGCCCCGCAACCGGAGGTTTGCTCTGCAGTCATGCTCATACGTACACATTCGAGTCATTACATGAGAAGTCATGGAAATCTCTCCCCCTCGTCAATTTTTTTCTCCAAATGGTGACAACACTTGTACCCACTCTTAGTATAATATATCCAGAATAATCTGATGGAATTGAGCTCTATTGCTTGAATCCATCATCAACCTAAAAATCTAACTTAAAAAACCAAAATAGGGAGGATGACTTGCCCTTAAGCTTCTACATGAAAGATGGTGCGCGAAGTTTCACGAACGATCTACTGGCCACAAGATGCAACGATCGCTAGTCAGAAAAACCACTATCTCCGTCTCTTTGGTGTTGGCGGCCAAGTGAAGAAGAGAATAGGGTTTCCAAACCCTATTATAATAAATTAACAATTTTCTTATTTACGCTTTTACCTTACTATTTTACATATTTATAAATTACACCTAAACTTTAAATGACAATAAAAATTCATAAAAATATTGATTTTTACATATATCATGCTAACATCAGATCAAGAAAGATTGAATCTATACGACTCTTATGTTTCTCTTCTTTAGTTAGACTACACCGTTTATATGTAGACTTATAGTATCATGGTATCTGGATATCACTGTTAAGTTAATCCAACATTTTGAACCCTAAGATATTATTTACTTTTATAACATCTTCCGCTGAAATATTAATTCTTTGTCGTCAAGTATTTGACGACCAAGTGATATTTTGGATCGGGTTGTTTACCGTTTCAATCTCGAGTCTCATTTAGGTAGTGACATGAGATGTCAAGAAGAATACCCCAACACTAATGTGTCGCTGGTGGATGCCCTAATGTGTGGTCTTTCTCTTTTGCCTTCCCACTTGCATGCTTTCATATTTGGCGCCCAATAGCATTCCTCCTTCTTTCATTCAGCCATGAAAGGTTCATTTAACGTAAAATAGTAAGTAATTTTAAGCAAACAATAAACTATGGAAGGTTACATTTAATTGTCATAAGGAAAACAAATTCCTCTTTCCATAAATGTTGTAGGAATAAGCCTATCTGTAATTGTTCGGTTGACTAGGAAAATGACGTCTAAATTATGCGATACATCCCATTCTGAAAACTTTGAGATGTCAGCGACATTTTAAATGAAGCCCACTTGTTGAAATAATGTTGCTAAGGCAAGCGAATATGCCGAGTAATCCTCGGAGGTCAGCTTTACAATACTTTTTTTGGAAAGTCCAATAATCCTTGGATGTGTGTTTGATTTTCCATTTATGCCTCACCTTGAAGTCATATTGTAAGTAGATACTGAATAGAAGATATTGATCTTCTTAAAGCTTGTTCCTTCATGAAGACCTATAAAATAAAATAAACACTTGAAAATTGATTAGAAAATCTCAATGGTATTGAACTTGAGAAGTGACGGATCCAGGGCATATCACATACTCTCGAGGCCATCTCTTTTGAACAACTCCAACAATAACACTCCACCTATGGTGCCATGTAAAAGATGAACTCTTTGAACACCTCCCTATCTCAGAAGAGACAAAAAGAAACATCAGCCAAGTGCTCGAAGACTTGATAAAAATAGAAGTCGATGTTGAGAACTCACTCTTCAAACAAATGCTGCTGCTACAAGGCTTTCCCTTCTTCTCTGACGACTTTCACATAATTGGCCGCTATTTCACTTTGCTTGGTCCTTTCTCGAACCAATATGTTTGCTTCTTTAAGTGATAGAAAACTGATAAGATGACCACTTTCATCTCAAATCGAACCGTCGATTATACAAATAAGCTTGTCCGCTTCAATGACCAATGCACAAGCTGTTGCACTACATATGTGCTGAAATCCCAAAGCATAAACCATAATAAACAGGTCCTTAAAATTTAATCCCGACCTCATCGACATGTTAAACGGTATGCAAAAATGTATAGACGAACGAAATGTTCAAATAGAAGGAAGCAACATAAATGTATTGTGTCAATGATATTCATATTCTAAGATTGATTAGATAGCAATTATAAATTAGATAAATGTAAGATATGTATATTTAGAGATAAAGCGCCTCTACAAACTTGAAAAATAGTAAATGAGCATAATCAACAACTTTACATGATATAATTTATGGTGCTCTATATCTGAAAGAACATCTGAAGGCATAAGACTCTGCTCCATCAAAAGAGTGCATTACTAAAAAGACAGTTTTTATGGTGCTCTACACCTCAAGAATTCTCATTGAAAATCACTTTACACTTGACACACCATTGATAAAGAAACCAGAAACAAAAAAAAAATCAAGACTTACCTTAAGGATGGGATCCAAGAAAGGGCTGGAGACGATTTCACTCGAAATAATCACAACGAAAGTATCACCTCGGTGAGCCCACAGATAAGGCCATGCCTCCCTAAACAAACGCACAAATTGTTTATCCTCCAAAGAATTGTAACTCTCTTCCCAGCCACCGTTTTGAGCTATGTTCAATACATTGCATTTGGTAGAAATTCCCCTCAACCCTTCCGCTCTGCCATCATCACGAACCTCCAATGAAGAAGGATTGCCAGCCCAGCACCCGTAGGTCCCCGACGAAAAACAATAGCGGGATAATGAAAAATTGTTGTGTAATCCAGGGATTCACAACTCAGAAATGAGCAAAGTTACTCATCTATATTACTTCTAAACGTTTTACAGAGAAAGGAAATGAAAAAGGAAAAGATTAACAGTAAAAAAAAGTAAAGAAACAAACAATTCATTCCATGCCCTCCTCACTCCCCTAGCTGTTGGTTATATCGGCTTCGCTTCCTAACGGTATGGACATGTCGACAGCCTGCTCTCTGTGCTGGGCTTGGGCTCTCCTGCGCATACTGCATTTTCTATTAGTAGCCCAGCTACAAAGTCCATTGTTGAGGGCTCTTCCATGACAATCCTCTCCCATGATAAGGATTTAGAGAGTCGTTCAGCAACAATATCCTCGGTACTTACACACTGCTTGACAACTTTCAAATCAATCTTTGTCCAGACACCAAATGTCCTTTCCCGACAATATTTTCTAATACTGAAGACTTGCCTGAGCTCTTACCACCGACAACTGCAATCGCAAGCAAAGAATCCCAAAATGTGAGCAATGCACTAGCTTCTCCATGATCACCTAGAGCCGCACAAGCTCTTTGAATTTAATTCACCAAAGAGATCAAGTTCTCCATTTCCAAAATCCAAGATCGAAATTCAGAAACGATGGATTAAGATCAACTGAAGATGCGACTTCAAATTCAAAAGGTGATTATGAGTTGCCACCCCTACTTATTGAAACTCTCCAACTATCCCAAAATGCAGAAGACCAGATAAGAACAATTGAAGTACATCCACTAGAAGTTGGTACCATCTTCTCAGATAAGTGCCATGATGTAGTTGAGGTGAATGTGATTAAAGATGAACATGAGAATGATGTAGCGGACATGAGTGAACAAGAGATATACGTTGGTAGCCTGGACTAGCCTGGACTAGCACAAAACAGTAGCAGAAGAAGGCTTGTAACATACATATATATATAGTTCAGAATCTTAAAAATTAAAACGTCAGATGAACTCACAATAAGAGCTGCTGGACTCCCGGGATCCATCTTTCTTTCCAGAATTTGTTCTCCACAAGGAGTTTCCTTCCAGGAGGATCCCAACGCTGCCTTGAACAGAATCAAACTCAACCATTGAAGCAGAGTCAAAATGCTGAAATCCTTCGACACTGATAATGTAGATTGGATGACATAGTTTCCATAACGATCTTCCGATAGACATGGTGCATTTGCTGAAATGTCGTTAATGAACCGCTCTCTAATTTCTCCGGTGGAGTATTCCATACATTGCTGCAGGACACAACATCCACTTTTATCGGTGGCAATCACGAAACAATTATTCACCACCTCCGTCAACATAAACATATTGTCCTCAGCAGAGAAATGCTTTAAGCAATACTGAATCACATGATGACCATTCATGTCAGTAGTCAATGCATACGCACAAGCTCTGACAGCTGACATGACTATAGAAATTTGTTCTTGGGTCGTGAGATGTTCCAATAGTTTCTGTACAGAGCGAGTTCCATGCATATCAAGGCAAATACGAGCTAGTTTTAATTCCCTTCTGGTCACCATCAAAAGAATTTGGGTCCTCTGTTCATCCCCACATACCTCTACAAGCTTCTGAACAACATAATTACCAAATGGGTCAACCATGTAAAGAACTTTGTACCCCTTCTTCTTCAGCTTCTCGAGGAAAGGAGAATTCTCAACTGCCTTCTTGCTTCCATCAGTTATGTAATAGATGTCGTTTTGTCCATCCTTCATCCTGGTAACATAGTCCTTCAGACTGGTCATCTCATCACCGCTCTTGTAAAATGCAGCATACTCCTCTTTATTGATCTCCTCCGCTTTCCTCATCTAGATTGGCTTCTGCTTGTTCACCAAAAACCTTTCATGTGAAACTGCCTTAATCTTTTTCTTTTTCTTCTCTTCCTTTTCCTTCTCTTCATCAATTTCTTCTATCTTTCCTTCCTCTTCCTTCTTTTCCTCTTCATCTTCATCATCAGAGATCTCTTTTTTGGTGGTTTTCTCCACAAAACCTAGCTGGTGATTTCGCATTCCCTGTGCAATTTTGTCGCGCTGCTGTTCCGAATCTACAAAATCTGCCCAGTCATTTTCGATATTTTCTGAACTAACTATGTCCACAGAATTGTCGTTCTCATCTACCAGAACAGAATTAATGATATCAACAGCCTTCTCTCTGGAAACAATAGCATCAACCTTCGCCTGCAAGCCGATTACCTTCTGGATAATCATCCAGCAACCTCTAACTCTAGAATTGAAACCACTTACAGAATCGAAAAGCAGATTTATCAGCGCCTCATCCACCTTCAAATTTTCTTTCGTGTTGTTTTGAATCAACTCCACCACCTCTTTGTCCAGAAGCATTTTCTCAATCTCATTAACTTCGCGCCTCGTCGCTATGATCTTCTTCACGCTCTTCCTCACCAAAAATCCGCGCAACACTTTCTGGATTTTCAGCATCGAATCAATCTACTCCGCTCTGATCAGACGAAGCGAACAGGTACATTCCCCGCTTTAAAGGTCGGCGTGTGGGGTTGCCACTGCACATGGTTTTCCCGCGAGCTCCAATCATAATGAGAGCTCCGATCATAATGATGATTTGGATAGTCCCATTGACTCCTGAAAAATGGACTCTCCATCGATGTATGACTTTGTGATTGGCTCCCTGGGAAGATTAGTTGTTGAGGAAGATGTTGTCGCTGAGAATAAGTCCCACATAATGCTTCTGCCCAGATTCGGTATGCTGGAGAGTCGGCGCCGTCTTCGCGACAGGGATTGGGCTATCGATTCTCAGCGAAGGGTGATATCCTGGCAATGCCGATTTTCGGCTAGGGTCAGCTACCACCGGTTGAGGTACTCTGGTGCTCAACTGAGACTGAACCAATTTCATAAGCATGGATATCATCGCGTCCTGCTTTGCTATCCACTCTGCTACCATTTCTTCAAATGATTTTGCTCTCGTTTCAGCCATCCCTCCCATCGTAGCTACTCTGATACCACTGTTGTGTAATCCAGGGATTCACAACTCATAAATGAGCAAAGTTACTCATCTATATTGCTTCCAAACATTTTACAGAGAAAGGAAATGGAAAAGGAAAAGATTAACAGTAAAAACAAAGTAAAGAAATAGACAATTCATTCCACGCCCTCCTCACTCCCCTAACTACTGGTTATATCGGCTTCGCTTCCTAACGGTATGGACACGTCGATAGCCTGCTCTCTGTGCTGGGCTTAGGCTTTCCTATGCATACTGTATTTCCTATTAGTAGCCCAGCTACAAAGTCCATCGTGGAGGGCTCTTCCATGACAAAAATTGGGAAGCGAATTCCGTGAAGTTGGCAAACAAATCCGAGAGATTTGAGTGGAAGCAACCATTGAGGGAGAGGAAAGCTGGGGGAAGTTACAGTACACACACGAGAGATCAGACCCAGAAGCTGATAGCTAAGAGAAACTATAGAGAAAGGAGCGGAGAGAAGAGCTTAGATGCAGAGAAGCCGCCATGAATGAAAAAGGGGGCGTTGTTGGTATACGATCAAAGAAGAATCTTGACTAGCCACCTTTCTTTAACTCGGGCACCAATGATATACAATGTTTATGAAATAAATTTGTCACACACGACTTATGCTAAAGAAGTGAATCAATGCATGTCCATGTACCATATTATTAGAATTGTCTCACTATTACCGAGTAGCATATTAACATATTTTACCAATACTAATAAGAAGTTGCAACAACTTCTTGCACTCAAATCTGATCTCCCGTGTGTGTATTGTAACTTCGCCCAATTTTCCTCTCCTTCAATGGCTGCTTCCACTCAAATCTCTCGGTCATCTTACTTAACGTAACAGTCATTATTTTGTACAATTAATTTATTATTTTAACTATTTATTAATTATTTCAATCATTATGAATCACGTAGTCACTACGTTACAAGGTAAGTTTATAAAAGAGAAATATAAGATAAACCTAACGTAGTCTTTACTTTTTTGGGAAAAGTCCAATTTGAACCTCAAACTATGGGATGCAGAACAAATTGAATATTATACTATGTTTTGGTACAAATAAAATCTTAAACTATCCTCACTAAACAAGTTAGCTATTGTCATTAGGTGCTGTTAAATACAATTCCGGTCGCCCATATTTTTAAGTGCGGGCGACCGTGTATAAATGAGGGCGACCTCCGCAGTAGCCCACGTTTAGGCGAGGTTACCATCGTTTTTACTAGCAATCAAAATTAGAGCGAAAACACAAAATTAGAACTATTTGTAAATCGATTTGTAGGTTGATGCGACGGTCAAAAATTAGGGACAAACCACGAAAAATGTTGTGAGGGATCAAAACCACGAATAAAATTGCTGGAGGGTTGTGTATTGGAGGTCAAAATTTGCTGGAATCGTGCGAAAAATCACCAGATAGAGAAGCTAGGTCGCCTTCGTTTTGCACGAGACCAACCACGAGTAAAAACGAGGGCAACCTCACTTAAAACGTCGGCTACCACAAAGATTGCCCTAGTTTAAACGAGGTTGCACTTGTGTGAAGCACTGTCGCCCGCATAGTATATGGTTCATTTCATCATTCACCCCGTAATTTGAGGTTCAAATTGAACTTTTTCTTGCTTTTTTTTTCTACCATAGTTTCTTGTTTTCTTGTAGGAAAAATGGAATTTTTAGGGAAATTACAGAGTTAGGTTGATATATGTAAAAAATTAAAAGGCTAGTGTGTAAAAGCAAGACTCCGATTATATCGAATTCTTCCTTTTAAATTTACAAATTATCATGCTATATTTAACAAATAGAAATGGTGCATCGTGCGTATACTACAAGATAAAAGGATAAAAATCAAAATGCAAACTTAATTATTTTTTATCCACAGTTATCTACTTGTGAACTATCTTTTATAAGTAACATGTATTTTGTTATTGTAACTCTTAAATAATGTTCATTCAACTTATATTCTGACTTTTGCGTATTAAGTAAAATGATGATAATTAATTACTTGAATTTATAATGGGTCGCTAACTCGATGTGTTAGTGCTATTACCATTTTATTGTTAGTTGAAATGACTTACTTATCCGTGTGACGTTAAATGTTACGTATCTTTATCTCTTGGTATGATTTTATGAACTACTCTTAAAAATTTGAAGAAAAAACACTTGATTTTTAGCTATTTTGCCTAGTTTATTTACTTTTCATTCAATAAAATGTTTGACATTGATAAATTAGTGTTTTTTTTTTATATAGAGAGACTATTCAAAACTAATTTTTTTTGAGTTGTAGGTTTAAGTTTTTTAATTTGAAAAAAAAAATAATGTTACGATTATTTTTTACATTTGACGTGACACTTAATAATCAGTATAATGAATGAATAAATTATAAATAATTAAAATAATTTATTAATTATACGAATAAATAATTGTTATGCGAGTAAATATAGTAGTATTATTCAAGAAATATCTCCAAACAAGTGCAATGTTTGACAATTAAATTAAAGTTAACTGAAATAATAAATTAAGTGTAAAATTCAATGAGCTCCAATTCCAAAGGAAGTAAAATCAAATAAATAAATATATATATTGGATATTGCGTATAAAACTAAGGTTGCAACAGGAGAGGGAGAGAGGTGCGAGATTTCAGAGTTCTTGTTTCCGATCGACGAACCCTCGCTCTCTTTTTGTCTGATCAACGTCCCGCTCCTTGCACATACTCTTTACTCACACTTCTCCTCACTCTTTCTTTCGCTCCTCCCGCTTATTTTCTCCTCTCTTTCCAATCTCCTTTATTCTCTCATCTCTCTCTCTGACCGCTCTACCTTCTTCTTGCTTTTTTTTTTTCGCGCCTCAAGCTGCTACAGGTTTGATCTCTCTTTCTTTCCTGAATGATTAATTTGGTTATTTTGGATTCGGGAAGATCTTTGCTGAGATTCTTTTAGAGTATTTTGGTATATCTTACCTGAGCTGAAATTAGGGTTTCCGATTCTTCAAGAGCTGCTTGCACCCTTTTGGTTTTGAAGTAAAGGGTGTTATTATTTTATAGATAAATTCTGTGGGAATGTTTTGGAAGTAGGAAATAGGTTAGATTTGTCGTTCTGTTTGTGAGCATATGCATGTCTCGTCGGTTATGAAGATTTTATTTGCTTTGTTTGCTGTGGGCGCCAGTGGCCGAGTTGAAGATTGTATTCTTTTTAATGGCGGATGACATGGTGCCTCTATGAAAGAGTATCCACATTTATTGGGGCATCTGAGTTCACATAATATCCTTTTATGTAGTGAAACTAATCTGCTTAGTTTGGTCAAGATTTTTCTCCATAGATAAGAAAACTAATTTAGTGTACACAGGAACTAAAAAAGATTATAGGGATATTAATGAAACTATTGAAACTTTTGGTGGAGTTCTGTTTTGGCCTAGTATTAGTAACATGATTCATTCCCATTAAACTTTCCACTATTTTCTTTTAATGTGGTATAATGATTTTAGGCACTAGATGTGGTTTACACAAACGAAGAGATCCTTAAAGGTGTCTGTGGTACTGATACTTACCATTGAAAAGTCTCAATAACAAGCATTATCCCTGTTTTCCCCCATTTCTTTAAGGCCATACCATGTCTATAACAGTAGGATGCTACAAGGGTGATTTTTATCTTTAAAAATTACAATATCGTTGATTATTGAAAAAATCTTGTTTTTTTTTTTTCATACAGTTAGTTGTTGGCAATGTTACACAGCTCCAGAGAGCATTGAATTATGGATCCTGAAGACAAGAAATTTGGCAGAGGTAAATATCTTCATCCAGTAGATTACACTATCTCTGGCCACTGAACATTTTTTTTTGTTAATGATAAATGTGATAGAATGATAAAATTGTGCGTATAGTATTTCTATATCACAATATGATTTTCATGATATTTTCTAGATCCCAATATTGGCCGATCATATTTTTCAGTCTTAATCTTTACTATTACCTCACACAATCATTGTTAGTACATGTTAAAACATTTTCATTCTTGAAGTTCCATTTTTGACAATAGTGTTTAAATATTTGGCTTAACTTGTACACTTATGCTATGAAAATGAACTGTCTGCACTATTTAGTTATTTATGGGGCTTCTTTGGAGTGGATTTTAGTTTAATTATTTTAGACTTATCATTTTCCTTAATTTGATACATTTAAATGTGCAATGATAAACCTTGAGTTTGTTCATAGGATAATTGGTTTTAGAGTTTATTATTGTCTTGGCAGTATATATTAAAAATTTATTATTTGGTATTATTTCTTTTTGATATTTTTAAGAATTTAAATTGTCTATATGCTCTTTCGTTCCTCTCACACACAATATATTCTCTCTTTTATCGAATGTAACATATTGTAATGACAATAAGTGATCATAAATCATGTATTCATTCTTGTAGCAACATTTGAACTCACTATGCTTTCTATTGTACAGAATTTTTTGCTCTTATGTTAA
Source organism: Begonia masoniana (assembly GCA_022432975.1). NCBI lineage: Eukaryota > Viridiplantae > Streptophyta > Magnoliopsida > Cucurbitales > Begoniaceae > Begonia > Begonia masoniana. The sequence continues at coordinate 13,411,237 of CM039516.1, forward strand.
GGTTCTTTTAGTTTATTCTATAGATCCAGATTTTTGTTACTGATTCTATAGTTAAGTGACATTTATTTCTTCTTTTTTTCACCCCCTTACACTGCAGGTTGAGTCTATTTTTTCCACTTTGAAGTCTTTTCATATGTACATAATTTATATGAATTTCCTTTTTGTTCATTTAGGACCAAGGGAATTGACTGGTGCTGTGGATCTGATTAGTCATTATAAGCTATTGCCTCACCACGAGTTTTTTTGCAAGAGACCTCTCCCTCAATCAATTTCGGACACGCACTATCTTCATAATGTAGTTGGAGACACAGAAATCAGAAAGGGGGAGGGAATGCAATTAGATCAACTAATTCCAAATACAATTTATGCCAAAGATTTTAACGTACGCATACAGCCATTTGATCAAGATATTCTTCGAGAGGCCTTCCAATTGAGAGAAACTGCTCCTGTTGATTTGCCTGTTGTAAGTAATATTCAATTCTATGATTACTTTCCCCCTAGATTTTTTTACATCTGTTGGTGACTTTATCTTGGTCCAAATGTGATTTTCCAGAGTTTTTTTTTTTTTTTTTAATCTGCCATGTGGGGTGGTGGTTTTGAGTGGTTAGCATGTAATTGCTTTATCTGCAAATATTGAAAAATCCCTTCTCTTTTTTAGGCAGAGAAAGGAGTTCCTACTATCGCTGGGAAATCAAAAGGTAAAGACAAGGAAAAAAAGCACAAAAAACATAAAGACAGAGATAAGGACAAGGACAGAGAGCATAAGAAACACAAGCACCGTCACAGAGATCGAAGTAAAGATAAGGATAAAGACAAGGAAAGAAAGAAGGATAAAAGTTCACGTCATGACTCGGGTGCTGATCCCGCCAAAAAACACCATGAAAAGGTTGGGGTACTTGTTACTCTGACTGCTTTTGCTACAGTTTGTCCCTTGAAAATGTTTTAGAGCGCCGAGATTGCAACGAAGTTTTAAGATTTTAGTATTGTCGCATATTGCCTATTCAGTCAATAGGATTTATCATTGCTCTAAACATTTCTCAAATATGCAAGGGGCAGATGGTAGAAATCCTATTTATGGGCCTAAAATATGAAAGAATAGTTTGTTTTCTATCTCTTTGTATGTCCATGCCATTTAGTATTTTGAAAGGTGTATAAGATATTCTCTTTTCATATAATTACAGAAGAGGAAACACGATGGAGATGAAGATTTAAATGATATTAACAGGCACAAAAAAAGTAAGGTAATGTCTGGGGAAGAAGTTTTACTTTCAACTAGTGTTGACGTTAATGTTTGCATGATGTTTTCTTTATGCATTTCATTTGATTTTTTTTAATATCCCTTATTTAACTTTTCACTACTTTGCAGCATAAGAGCTCAAAAATTGATGAAATAGGAGCAATAAAGGTAGCAGGCTGAAATTATGGCGTGATATGGTTTGTTTGTGTTCCCACATGTTTGTTGGAGATTGGAAGGAACTTTGACTTTATGTTGTTCAATTTCTTTGAGGTACACAGTCTTTCAATTATATTCCACTCATGCTTTTCATATGGCATTACTTTCATTATATTAATTGAAAATTTTCTTCTAACAAGTTAATGGATCTCAGAATTATTATAGTGCGTAGCAAAGTGCATTTTTCCTGATACCTCTCCCTCTTCACGTCCTGTCTTTGCATATATGTGGGTTAAAGGTAGGAGTTTCCCAAAAAAAAAATCCCTCTTTGGATTGATTCATATTTTTTTGGTGCCTGCTGCTAGAGTTTAAATTCTTTAGAACGCAGGGACGTTTGAACTCTGGACGTTTTCATTTGATCAAGTCTTAACAAACACCTTGAACAGTTCTGTGTATGTGTTTTATTACTACCTTCATTTTTGTTGCTGCATAGTAGTAATATATGTATGTTGTTGGTTGTCACTGAACTACTTTAAGTGCAGATGGAGTCAGTTCAACAAGTCAATGACCCCTAACTTTGTTTATCTATTTATATTTTTGTTTTGGATGCAATTTTGGTTGAACTGATGATTTCATCTTACTCAAATGCTGTAGATTGAATTTCACCTTAAATTTTAATCATTCTACAAGGAATTACACAACACAATAGTCAGGGGAAGTAGTAGTGGTCTCAGCTTCAATAATGGCTGTCCAAGATGACAGAGTATTAAAGATCCTGTTTGATTTCAAAGGCTGTTTGACTGTATGGTTATTTTAATTTTATGCAGAGCATCCTCTGGGCAAAGGTGAATTCACCAGTTTAGGATACCTGAATCCAGAGATAGAAATTGCAGAAATGTGTAGCATATTGGTCATCTGATACGGAGTTGAAGGACTAATTTCATTTGTATTTGCATTTTGTTTTTTTAACTCGCTTTTGTTAGGTTGGTATCATAGCATATAACACATTATTGTTACACTTCCATTGCCAAATTTCAGTACTCAGTTTGATGGGCAGTCTTGCAGCTTTGATTGGTCCGAAGAGAGCCTCAGAAAACAGGACTCATATGATTCTCTCTCTATATTGTACATTTACAATTCCTAATTATATTTTAATTTTTTTTTTGATCTTCAGTTATAGGATTGCTCAGGCAAATGTACTTGTAATCTAATCAGTTCCCCCTTTCCTTTTAGATGTGAACTTTGTAGAAGTCTATGAGATGGATTTTGTCCAAATTTTAGAATTGATGAATGTTTTGTAGTTTGAAGAAGTTAGATGGATTAGAATCTGTTGTTGGAAGTATGAAATTGATGAACTAATAAATTATCATAAATTATTGATCATCCCTTCAACTGTAGCTTATTAAATCCCATCAATGATTGGATACAAACATCTATACCTACAATGGCTTCTATCACATAACTTTAGGAGCTGTCAGCTCCCAATTTGCTCAAGGATGCGACGAGCTTCTTCTCCCGTAGCTGGAACAGTGGAATGAATTCTGAATCCAGTTTTTGTAGCCTTTGCTTCCGGGCGAACTGTGAAAGTGAAGTAGAAATTGTTTGAAACCTGTTCGTACAGACGAGAAACAATCAATTTCTTTTGACGTAATGCACGTTTGCAGCATGCTGCATGAGAACTTTACCTCGCTTGATCGAATTTCCGGCCTGCTAACATGGGCAATAACTTCAACACTGATCAGGGGTCGATCTGGATTTTCAAGCTGAGTGTAAAGAACACAAGACTTGAATCTTAAGAAGTTGCCAACATCAACCTGCCCGTGAAACACAAACTCTCCAATGATGATTGATGCATAAAAATATAATGAGAAATCAGATGTTTGACTGTAAACACACTAGTAAACTTGAGAGTTGATTCAAGTAGTTACAGACTTGGCTTTGAAAGAGTAATTCCTTGTAAGATCCAAATTCAAATATCCATGGATGCGTAAATTATCGACGACTTATTCTAACTCATACAGAAATTTTATTCATAAAATATCAGAGAGTTATATTGACTCGTGAAACACAATGCACGAATCTCGTAAAAAAATTTGTAATTTTATCGAAATGTAATACAAAATTAGCTCTTTAGAGAAGCCTTTCTTCATACTTCCTAGAATTTGATAATCCATTTTAAGTTTTCAGTAGTTTTATCTTCTTAAAAACAGGTCAATCAAAAACAACAAGCATGCGAAATTTTTTGCCTAAACCTCAAATAAGTACTCACGGGTTTTAAGAAATCGACATGATCAACTTCTAGAAAGTAAGGAACCGTGCCAGCAAAGGCATATGTGGTCGAGAAGGCCAATTCAAATGCTCTGTGCATTAAAAACCCTCCAAAAATTCGGCCATGGATGTTCCTTTGTTGCGGCTGGCAAATCAATGAATTCTCAAGACATGTATCCCTTAAAAGAATGCTGTCTCTGTCAGCCAAGGCTGGGATATCGCAGAAGATCCTTCCCTCGGAGAGCAACGCGTTTAGTCTGGCTGATTGCCCATTTTTCAACTCCTTTCTGTGTACAATTTTCATTCTCCTCAATTCATTTTTAGCATCAGCTTCTGCAAAAAGCAAATTTTCTTGTTCTGTTTCTGGTGAGAGCCGGTTGACGGGAGAAGCTTTCCCGGTCTTAGAATCACGTGCCACGAATATGAAGTGGGCAATTAAGGCGACCAAATCTGAAGGACCGGAGCTTCCTGCAAAAGAAGTTTAGCAATTGAGTATGGCTAGACTAATTGCCATTAGTTAAGCATTTGTTAAGTTCAATGACTCGGATTCTTTTGTGTCGGGCTGAAAGTTCCGCGTAAGAGATCTCCTTTAAAATTTTGCTTTTACCTACAAATTTACGTATATTGAGTTTCAAAACTCGCGATTGTAATTCAATTTTCATATAGCGAAATCTTATGGTTTTTTAGAATGTCTTTTTTTTTAGATGAATAATACAATAATTGACGATAAAAGAAAATGTTACTAGAAATTGAAGATATACCTTCTGTGAACTGAGACACTTCCAGTTGAACCTCAATTGATGACCGTCCAACCCATATTACAGAACCAACTATCTTGAGATCGGCATCGACGCTGATCGGTTTCTTCAAGACAATCTTATCGACTGAAGCAGTGACGAGTAAGAGAGGCCTTGTCATGCTATCATCAACAGAACAGTGCTAATCCACACAAAAAAATAGTAATCACCATAAATTTCCTCAGCTGAAAGTTAAAGAATGGTAATGCTATGAGTCTGATAACATAAATTTATCTAAAGAAAATCAATCAAGCCTGTTTGAATTCGAGATTGAATAACAAGCAAGAACTAGAAACGAGACATTTCAACACAAATCCCAGAACCCAGAATTGCTTTTGTGTCATCAAAGCTCTGAAACAAGATATCAGAAACCCCATTCAAAGCATCATCACTATACCCAAACATGGATTCCATTAGAGAAGCTTATTGTTGCAGGATTCAAGTATAAACAGAACACGAAAACAAAGAAAAAAAAGGTAGGAAAATGTGTACTTTGACGGAGATGGTTCCAGCCAACGCATCAAGGTCTTCGAGCAGTTTTCCTATCCGTATTTCATTCCACGGATCTCTGTACTGCTCGCGCAAAATGTAATCGGAGGAGAAACGGTAGAGGATACTGGTTCTGCTAAGCGCCGGAGTTTTAGTGAGCAATTCGCTCTGCGGAGGAGCATCCTTTGGTGGGTCAAGCAACCGTTCAAAGGTACTAAACCTCGCTTCCCACAGAGCGTTCGTCACCGGAGAATGATACATTCCCGGCCCCAAGCTGATGGGTTTCCGCGGAACAGAATGCTCGCCGGCATCGTTAGCTGCTCCTCCACCGCCGTCATTATAAGAAGCAAAGGTAGAAACCACGGGAATAGTCCGCGGAGAGGAAATCAAATCCACAGGAAATCCCTTGGCATCCATTCTGTAGTTTCAGTGAAAACCTGAAATTGAAGCTCAAGAAAGGCATCAATGGAGTTGGTTTTAACCAGCCATTAAAGGAGCTTGCTTTTTACTCTCCCCCGTAATTTATTGCAGATTTAATAAGTTAATTATTGAGATTAAACCTTAATTAATTCTAATTAAAATGAAATGAAAAGGAGGAGACTTTGGCTGTGGAGGCCGGACGGTAGGGCACGGCATTGAGCAGCCGATTCTTCATCAATGTCGTTGAGCAGTTTCAGTAGGAATTATGGTTCGGCGTTTTCTCTCTTATCTTCATCCGCAGCTCTCATGCCGCCGCCCGGTACTAACCATCTCTTTCTCCCTCTCTACCTTCAGTTATACTTGCCGATCGTCGATTTTTCTTCATTTTCTTCTATCATTTGTAATTTCTAACCGGAGGAAAGATTTCAAATGGGTTGGGTGACCCGGAAGAAGTTTCTCTGTTTTCGTGAGATTTAGTTGTATGTAGCACTATGCTTCGAGTTTATTTCGTTCTTACTCATGTTCTTCTTCTTCTTCTTCTTTTTCCTCTGAAGTAAGGTGGATTAGAGCCCAACTACCTCCACCATGTAAAATGTTTAATGTTTGCAAGTCGGAGAAGATTCTGTCACTCAAAAAGTAAGCTTTGCTAATTATTGTATGACTACTGCCAGATTCTCTCGTCTTGTTCATCAGTTTACTGTCTATTTCATTCCTTAACTATGCACGTTCGGGGCATCAGTGTATTCTTCCTCGTTGACTTCGATTTTCCTTGCATGATGTATGTGGAGAGTCAAGGATATTCCATAAGTCTGAAGATTAGTATGGTAATCGAAGATGACATGATAATCAAAAAAATTTCAAGAAAAAATTCAAAAGAATGAGAAAGATGATGCAGTTGAAATATATCAAGAGCTTCTCCTTTGATTTCATCCGGGCTCTTATTGTAAAACTTTACCCATTTTGTCTTCAAACTATTTGTAGTATAATTCAGGATGTTGAAGTTTGTACATTAGGTCTAAGAATCGAGTGAATCCACAGCTTGATAACAAATTTTGAAAGTACAAGATACTAAATAGTTGTAGAATCTCGTTTGGTGATCCATTGATCCTACTAATTTTCAAAAGCTAGGCTGTTTTTTAGATCAGTGTTTCCCAGTTCTATTGCAAAAATCCAACTTCAGTTGATAATAAAAAGCTTTTGAAAGGCATTGAGTCAATTGTGAATCGATAAAAGTTGCAAAAAATAACCATTTGCTTCAAATCAGATCTTTTTATCCCTACTCTTTTTCTTCTTCTTCTTTTGTTGTTGGTTTACTTTCGTCATATTTTTGCACTTAAAGTTGGTATTATCAGGAAAAGGAGGTTGGATGAGATTTGTCTTGAAAGGTTCCAACAATACAGTCGAACTTTCATACAATCATGGATCTTACAAGGTGACTTATAAGGATGGATTAGTGGTTTCAATTTTGATACAATCTTGAAGAAAAGTAATGTCAGCTACATTCAAAGATCTCATCTTCTCTCTTTGACATCTATGGTTTAGGCAAAGTATTCGTAGATGGGAAGGTAGTAAGTAAAGCTGGAACACCTGTCTCTGAAAAAGCAGTGATAGAGATAATAGCAGAAATTCCAAAATATGTATGTAGGTGATTACATGAAAAGCTCTTTTGCAGCAACTGCCAAATTTCTTTTTTTTTTTTTTTTTTTTTTTTGTAACTTTGTAGAGTCTGGGATATTTATATCTTATGCATTATGTGTTATTTCAGAGCAGGATATAAGTTAGAAGCTGCAATTGAACAACTGGGTATTGACGTCCCCGGTAAAGTAGCTCTTGATTCTGGGTTGTCAACTGGAGGATTTACTGATTGTTTGCTTCAGTTTGGGGCATCATATGTTTTTGGAATTGATGTTGGTTATGGACAGGTAGTTGAAAATGTGATAATTATTTTGTTTTTTTTTTCCTGATATAGTAGGACATTTAGCGTCAAATAAGTCAAATACTTTTTTGTGATTCGCATTAATTTTGAAGAGGCATGTAAGACGATCGTGTTAATCCTAAATCTTGTGTAGTAAGTCTATAGTGACATGGACTAAATTTGGGTTTCTGGCTTTTTCTTTTTTGTTGAAAGTGTACTCTGACATTTGTCTAGTATTCTGTCTGTCGATGTTCTAAAAAAGGCTAGTCATTGCTAAAATGATTATTGAGTGTGAATTCAACTTTGTTCTTTCTAAAAAGGTTATCTAAGAATTTGATGTCCGGTTTTTCCTGCGAAGCATCTTTTGTAGTTGATCATCGATGAAGACAATTTTTCTTTCTTTCATATTAGATGTTACATGTTGTGTTACATATGGTAAAAGGACTAAAATGTTTTCGTTTATAGTTCTCTTGAACTTGTGATCTTTATTAACTCTTCTCTTAGGTTGCTGATAAAATTCGTCGTGATGAACGAGTTTGTGTGATTGAGCGGACAAACTTAAGATACCTATCTGATCTTCCCCAGAAAGTTGATTTGGTGACTTTAGACTTGTCTTTCATCTCTATTCTCCTGGTAAGGATTCAGAAATTGGATTTTTGTCTAATTGGAAGTTTCTGGTTTGAAGAGGATATGATGTACTTTAAGATCTACATGTCAAAGTTCTAATTTCAAAGTTGTATGTATCTATTAATCAGGTCATGCCTGCTGTCGTCAAAGTGATGAAGGAAGAAGCAGCACTGGTTACCTTGGTAAAACCTCAATTTGAGGCTCGCAGATCACAAGTATGAGATTCATTTCTTCTTCTGTATATTTGACGTATTCCCTCTCATGCTTGCTACTTTTTATGACACAGACTACACACAAGTAACACTAGATAACTTCATACTCCTGTGATAGGTACCTAATAAAAACATAAATAAGTGATAGTTACAATGTTTAGACGCAGCAGAGCACATAAACCTTGTTCATGACCAATTCTTAGCCTGAGACTATTTTTGGTGGTTCTGGACTCCATCCACCCGGAATTGTTCTCTTTCTCTTTGCACACACTCATCATCTAGATGGTGTTTGTTCTCCCGTCACTGATTCTTCATATTTGAGAAAGTTTAAAATTTAAACATCTGGATTGATGATAAATTACTAGTTTCTTTTGACGTAAAAATAAAATTTGCCGTTGGAATGTGAGACTGCTGTTTCCTTTTTAATGCTAAACTGGCATGAGTAGGTGTTTCATTTTTTATCTGTGACTTTCCTGACCAGCCTTAACTAATCTTATGAAGTATGAAAGTTAAGGGCCAAACCAAGTAAACTTTCAGTAACCATTGTGGAGCACACATAAGGCTTAAAGGTTGAGCTCATCCCTTGGGGCTATTTTTTGTGCACCTTTCAGAAAAAATTAGGACTTTCTTCTATTCTTTGTTAATTATAGGAATAAGAATGTTATAGCAAATTTTCAATGACAGATAGTTGAATATGCAATAGCCCTTTTTCGAGATGGGTTCTTCCCTTATTTTCTCTTGTAATTTCTTTCTCTTAATACACTTCGTTTCTTGTGAAAAAGAGGAATAAATATTTATCCTTAATTGTTTGTGGTTTTAAACTTGTTTTGTGCAGGTGGGAGGAGGGGGAATAGTGAGAGATCCTCTCGTTCACAAAGAGGTATGCACATCTTCTCTTGATCGATTCGAGTCTCAAGATTTTTAGGAGAATTTTAACTTTTCCTCATCAGAAATTGCATGTAAATTACTATATTTTAGTACTGTGGAGCTCATGTAATGAAGCTGATTTACCAAACAAACTACCCCGATCTCTAACAATAAAAGTAAAAAATCAATAGAATGCTCTTCGAATCACCTAGAAAAAAAGTGGATTAGGTTACTGTTTGTGTACCTTTACGAGGGGTCCCTCTTCTGGCTACGGAATTATCGGAGATCTCTCGAGTGTTCATAACGTTATTCTCCATCACCTTGTGAAGAATTGCCTTTGTGTTAGCTACTTTGCACCATTTTGTTGTGAATTCTTCTAAATGATACATCCACTTAGTTGATAGCTTTATGGGAAAGCATAAATGGTCTAAGAATATTATTTTTCTTATGGATTCAAAGTTGCAACTTTTGCACAGGTGCTTGAGAAGATCATAAAAGGTGTTGAAAGTTTTGGATTCTGCACCGAAGGATGGATTGAGTCTCCCCTCAAGGGTGCCGAGGGCAACACCGAGTTCCTCGTTCATTTTGTCCGCACAGCCGCTGAGCTTGCAGATTAACTTTTGTAACTTCATTTATAGTTTTTGTGCATGAATACCCTCAAGTTGAGCCACAAATCAATGAGATGAAATTTTCTGTTTTCATTTGAAAATGCATTCACATGTAGTAGAGAATGATCTAAACAAAAATCAGTAAGTTTGTCCAAAATATCTACATTCAACCCCTAAATGACATGGAAGACTGGGTATTCATATCTAGATTTTCAGACACTATAAACGAAGAACAAACCCATAATAGTTCCATTGCCTCGCAACAATCCCACAAGTTGAAAGCATTGAATACGACTACCGAGTTGCAAGCAGAGAAGGGAGAAGGGCTGCTTCCAACTTCAAAGAGAGACTTGCCCTACGTTAAATTCTTGGCTTTGATGGAGTGGGAGATGACGGTGGCTTCAAATCTGGGTACTGCAACTCCATTCACAACAAAATCAAGCACAATCTAATACTAAAACAGTCTCGGTTAATGCAAAACAACTTTTGAGAATCATTCAAATGTGTTTTCGAATAATCACTTTCAAAAAGTGTTTCCTGAAAAATACTTACAAAGGTGTTTACAGAGCTGTAAATGTTGTTTCATAGCACATAAATAATACAACTGTTTTTTTTTTTTTTAAATATCAAAATAGTATTATCAAATAACATCATGGAAAAGTACCCTCAACCCAAATTTAATAATTAATAGAACTTAAATCTACGTGAGTTTAACCAATTTTGAAATCATCCAACTCAATTAAACCCAATACGAGGCATGCACATTTGATTGATCCCTGTTTCCTTTATTTTATCACTTTATTTTATCATAATATAGAATAATGGCACACGCAGCAGACAAATTTGAGAACATACATTTGGATAGGGAGATAATGATCCAAAAACAGTCTTCGATTGTGATGTAGATTCTTCTGGTTTGTCAAGGTCTAAAATCGGACTTGCATTTGCCGATGATGCATCCTCTGGGTTGTCTCCGCCCTCCACGACCAATCCTCCGTTCACCCCAAGTTTTTCTGAAGCTTTAACCTTCTTCTTCTTGGGTTTAATGTGAACAGAAGATGGCAAAAGAGTTTGTTGTATAGACTGTGAGAGGGAAAATATAGAATAACGTTGAAACTTTTCATAAACGTAGAAATAGAACAAACAAACAAGAGCAGATTGGAAAAAGACATCATTCAAGGTAATTCATGCCCTTCGCATTAACAAAAGTATAGAACAAATTCTAGTTCTGTAATTATAATCAAAAGCAAGGATTTTTGAAGGTGGTGCATGGCCCTCTTGCAACCCGCTAGATTGCTGTTCATAATCACTATCATTATCAGAAATTGATTTTTTTTACCGAATCAACAATGTCAAGCCAACTGTTAATATATGCAAAGATTTCAGATTTTGAATGACTGTCAAGATGTCCCAAGCACATAATAGTGGGTAATCTACAGTATATAGAAACATTTGAATGTGCATGAGAACTCTACTACAACATACTTACTACAAGGCTGCATACAGCAATGAAGGCTTGATCAATTATTCAGTAGTAGGGAAAAACGTTGCATACCAACCAGCCTTTTTTTCCTATAATCCCTCCCTTGATTGCATAAGCTTCTTTGAAACCATTTTTGAACAACAACTCAGCAACTTTCATGGAATTACCATCAGATCTACCTTGGAAACAAAAGAAAGTAAAAACATTAAAATTTTCAAGCCTCGTGGATCGTTCTACTCAAGTTATTGGCATTATCTATGTTCAATTTGTGCAAAAAAGAGATTAATTTGTTTGTATGAAACTACAGATAGAGGACAAGTTTTGGTCCATATGTCAAGTTTGTAATAGACAAAATCAACTAAAGCTAAGTTCAGCTGTCAAAAGAAAATGACCCAGAATACAAACAAATTCAGTTGTTTCTTCAGAAAGTAAACTTTGCAAAGCTCGTGTAGAAGTTAATATACTAATATCAAATAATGGCACCTCAATCCACTTATCAACCAACATTACAATTCATTCACGTGAAAGCATATAGCTTAAGGAGAGTTATTTTCATGGAGTTAGATTATGAAGGGATCCACATCGGCCGGTCGGAGTTTCCTAGTTTCCTGCTTTATTCATAGTTGAACTTTACTTCGCATCACTATCGTAATTTTGTAGGCAGCACATGTGGTTGACCTCTACTTCTTATGTGTATGGCCCTTCATTATCAAGTGTGTCCGCATTCACAAGCATTGAGATTTCATTCCTTTTTGGTTATTTTCTCAATTGATTTCACCTTTTAACAGGAATGGATAAATTTATCTATTTCCATCCAACGCTACAAACAACCATTAAATATTGACATCATTTGGCAATAAAGAAGCAGTTTCCATTCAAGAATCGGCAAAAATGCAGACTTACTCGTCCATTATACAGATGACAGTATTGGCGGGGTCCTCAAATTTATCCAACATCTTCTTTATAAATCCATCTTCATCATCCTCTGAGTACTGAACATGCGTCACATTCTTGTTGAAAATCTGCAGATTAGGAGAGTTCATAGTCGCCAACTTTTTCTCGTCCCTGATATCCAGTAGCTGAGTATTTACATCACTCCGGAGCTTCTTGAATGCATCAATGGCATAGATAAGCTTGCATTTACTTAAATAATAATTTGATAATGGTATAACGACCAACCAAATGAATGTACAACTAGCAACAAAAAATGGGTATCTGTTCAAAAACTCGTCAATCGAAACTAAGACAGCTTCCAAGCTTAGTTTGTCAGAAGCTTGCTCAATTTCGGAAGCAAAACACGGGGAAGAAGAGAGAAAAAGCGGAATGAGAGTGAGAGGGAGTTGGGTTTTCGTTATTTCTCCTAACAAAGAGCGGATTCGGAGGAGCAGGGTAGGGTTCTGCGGAGGTTGTTCGGAGAGGCGGAATCGAAGAGAGAGCTCTTTAATGGCGGAGTAGCGTGTATGCTTTAAAACTCTCAAAGATTTAGACTCCAGGGGAAGAAGAGATGGGATTACAGAGAGTGATTTGGAAGTGGGTAATTTCTGAGCTCTGTGGTGGTGGTGGAGCAGCGGGGATAAGGAAAGAACCATGGAAACAGACTCCATGAACGACTCTACAGAGAATCTTAGGGATGTCACAGTAAATGTAAATGGCAAACGGACTCACCCTGCTTTATAACGTTCATGCCGATGCTTTCCTCTCGTAATTATTGGATATTGAAAAACAAATAGAATGTTTACAAATAATTATTTAATTAATAAATAATTATTTTCACTATTTCTAATCAAATATATAAATTAATGGATAAATCATAAATAAAAACATAAAAAGTAATACTACGTTTACTCTCTTATTATATCATCTTAAAAACTCGTTGACGTATTAAATAATGACTGATGCAATTATCGCAATTGATGTAATAAATTATCTATTTATTATTTATTACATTAATTTCACTTTGACATGTTAACAAATTTTTTAAAATAGTAAAATAAAATAATAAATATAACATTATTCAAATTTTATCGTATATACCAGGCATTTGGTTGCACATAAATGATAGGACTTCGTATGAAATTTAATTTGTTTTCTATCTTGAAATCTATTAATTACTCGATTCACACTCAATGTAACAACCCTAGTACTGTACCCATTTTTCCCGTACATATTTTTATTTTATTTTATTTTTACTTATCATTATAAACTTTAAACCTAACCTTAAGCGGAGATTAAATCGAAATCAGAATTCGTTTAGTAAATCGTTTAAAACAAATACTAAAACAATTAAAACAATTAAATAAATTAATTAAAAACATATAATCGGCCGAGGGACAAAAGGGGAAATTCCCCATGAAATTGAGGGGCGCTCGGTCGCCAAACGTTAGGCGATCGGGCGCCGCCCTCATGGCCGCACGATCGGTCATGGCTTGGCCGATCGTGCGCCCCCCTTTTCTTCTCCTCCTGCGCACGATCGCCTCCTTTCGCGTGCTTGTTTGCCAACTTCTCTGGAATTCCAGAGAAGTTCACGTTCGATCGCCCCTCTTTCTGCGATCGAACGTCTCCTTCATTTCTTCCAAGCTTCTCCATTTTCTTTCTTTTTCATTCCACTCTAGTCACTAGCCATTCCCACTTCCTCAACCTATACTTCAAATTAACATGCTAAACACCTCATAATCGCCCAAACATTTGACTCGAAACACTTGTAACGCATAACCTAATTTCATAAAAACAAATCGCGTGGATATGTTTAAAAACTGAATATTTCCCTAATACCAAATATTTACCAAATACATTTTCAAAACGTTTAAAAGTTCAAAACATAACCTATCCACTATTCAGAACCAGACATCCTAAAATGTTTCTAACCATACAAAACTCTAACTAATCATCGTTAACCCAAAACACCCCAATATCCTCTAAACACATACATACTTCCCCACGGGTCAGGTTAAGCATTGACTGCGCCAGCACACTCCCACGGGCCATCCTCCTTCAACGTGTTCATACTTCAGGCAGAGGGACGTCGTTCTCACCTGTTTCGAGGTCACCTACACTATAGAAATAAACAATGAGCTTAAGGCTCAGTAAGTCTACGTAAATGCAAGTGAATGCTATGCATGCGGTTCGTAAAACATGCATCCTACCTTTTCGCTATACATTTCATTTCATTTCATTTACGTCACCGGGGCCTCACTCTCAGTAGATAGAAGCGGCACATCCGGCGATTGGATAGCCCCTCGTATCTACTCGGGGGGAAAACATGCTCCCCAAGCAGCCATGTCTGAACCACCGCCACCGACGTGACCAGATTACATACATTCATACCTTTTCGTTATCATTTTCCTTTTCATGAAAACATGCATAGAAATTCTTTTTTCGTGCTTTTCAGAAACATGATGCGTGAACATGTGCAATGCTATAAACATAAACAAAGCTTAAACAAACAATGAACTTAAACATACTACACTTAACTAAAACTAACTACCCAACCTAGTCACCCAACACAATCTACATTCTCCAATTTCCTCAACCAATAAATAATCATATGGTGTAGGCCAATGGGCCAAACAAGTCACGAGAGACTTACCTCGCGTCCGTTGCAGCTCAAGCTCCGTCCACGAGCGTTGTTCACCTAAGGAAATTTCACAACAATCGTCGTTAAAGCACGTTCCAATCTTTAAGCGTCAAAATTAACGAAACTCTTAACTAAAAAATTTCTTAAAACTCTAGAATACTTCATCGAGGCATTTCGTCGAACATTTCACGTTCAACTTACCAAAACCTCCATTAACGGAGTTTCCTAAAACTTCGAAAATCCGTAAAACCCGAACATTTCTCAACGAATCGTTTTAACTTCTTCCAATACGTCCAATACTTCCATTATCTTCATAACTACGGCAAACCTATCGATTTCTAACCTTAAATCACGTTTTTCACAAAACCTAAACGAAACCCTAACCATGTAACTTCGTAAAAACCAAACAATAACCTTCCAATTATAGAATCATACCTAGGATCGGGATTGGAGGAGAAAAAGGGAAGAACGGAGGTTGATCGGAGAGGAAATCGGCGTCGAAATGGAAGTCGCCGTGAAGGAGCTTCGTCGCCTGGGAGTTTCTCCAGAGAGAAGGAGGGAGATCGTGAAATGAGGGAGAGAAAAGAGAGAAAATTGATTTTAATAAAAATTGACTTGACAAATTACCATTTTACCCTTCCTTTGTTTTTTATTTATTTCGTCATTCGTTTCGTTAATCGACTAATGATTCGGCTTCTTCAAATTTTCTTATTTCACTAATAAATCCAACTTATTACTAGGGCCTCATTAAAACTGTCTGTTTGCAAAACGGACCTCGTTTACTATTTTTACTAAAACGTCCTTTATATTACAAGAAACATAATTCTCGTAATTTAGCGTTATAATTCCTAAAATTCTCGAAATTTCCTTAAAATCCATATTAATGATTAGGATTCTAATGAAGCTCTCTTTTCGCAAAACAGACGTAAATTGACATATTGACAAAAATGCCATTATATATTGGAATTACAAAATCCCGTAAAGCCGGGTGTTACATTCCATCCACCTTATTTAAAATTTTGTCCTCAAAATTTGATTTAGCTTATAGTCTTTGGCATCACTGCCTCATGTCTTGCGACCCTATACTACGATTTACAATCACTACGTTATTTTCAAGTATCCTTCCTCCATCTCTCTAAAATCTTGAATCTCCCCAAATAAGAGCCTCGATCCTATTCCATACCTAGGGTCAATCCCTATGGTTCTAAACTAGAATCTCTAAAATCAAATGACGCATCGTTAACCTCCTGACCTCGTCTACTGCATTTGATTTGATTAATCAAGTCCTTGGTTATGCACCACGTGCTAATAATCCTTACGTCTCAAATTTGAATAACTTAACTGCACTGCACTAACTCAAGTCCTCAATTCCTTAATGAGGCGACCTAAAAGTCTTCTCTCATCGAAGTTTCTCTCAACCATCACTCTAGATAGCATTCGCGTCCAAGTTTCCTAACATCAGTTAGATCGAATATCGTCTAAATTTCTTCCCACCCTTGGGCTGTAATCCAAACTTAAACATGGTTTCATCGACACCGTCTGCAGTCGGTATGTATACCAACTCACATTTACCTCCTAACCATATCCCTTACTTTCAATTGGTCTAAACACGTTCGCGCTTACGCATCAAATCTTACCAATCTTCTAAGTCCTCAATCGACAATATCTAACTGCGTACTTGACTCCTAACAACCCAAGCACACGTTGGCCTACATTATTCGCCCACAACGTTAAACTCCCTAACTTATCAATTGGCCTCTACTAAATTTGCCTCTTATCTTCAATCCTCGAAATAACTTCAACTCTTCGAATTAAGTTCCTTTAATTCTTAACTTTCTTAATCCCCACTTCATGCCCTCAAAGCCTTTTTCAAACTACTTACTCCAACGCTAAATCTCTATTACACTACGACCTTATCCACTCATCGGGTACAACAATTTCTATGTATACATATATATATCGGAGCTGTAAACTAAACTTGTGTATAAGTTCGTTGGCCTTAATCTTAGTCACTATTACGACTATCCAGTTTCACCTTTCTCCAATAATGCTCCCATAGAGCTTTGTCAATAGTATTCGAATTGTACACTTCCTTAGGCGCCTCGCAGGTCCTAATAAAATTCTCAACTAATTTCGCGTTGCTACACTTCGCAACCATGTCATCCGAACACCTCTTGGTCTCGATGAGTCCAATCAAAAGCTAAAGTCGCTCACCACTTAGGATCTTCGTCCCCTTACAGCGAAGATCCCATAAACATCACATCACTCTGAACTACCTTAATGAGTTCTATCGCTATGTCCTTAATTAACTTTCTCTTACTATAGACGTTTCGCTCATTTGTTTAACTCGATTCCTTGTTAATTCCAAGTACGATTAAAATCCCCAGGTCCTGCCATAGATTCGCTCCAACTATCTATTCTAACCTTAAATCATCCATGTGTCCACCGGTCTCGACCTGATAAATATCAGTCCTTTGGAACCTTTTTTTTTTAACTTAGCTTTACTTAAATAGTTCCTCGAGTAAATCTTCATTCTCTTTATTCAATATTTTGCGAATTTCACAAATCGCACGACATTAGTTCTTGAGCTAGAATTCTAATCTTAACTCTTCGTTTAATCTAACAATCCTCTGCACTAACCCTCAATATCGCATGAGGATTTTCTTCAAAGTTACACAATGGTCTATCATTTTTCGTTCCTCCTAGTCGGGTTCAAATATTCTACTTGACTCCCGTGCAACGATTCATCCAACAATCTTCTTGTTTGCAAACTTGTTGTAAATGAGTTCACCTCCTTAATCCGAATCTCCTCAAGTTCCCAAATCTTACTATTCTATATTCTAAAGCGTGTTAGAAACACCCCTTCATTAAGGTTTACCCCTCCTAGTTCCTCGAAAGCTAATCCTTCTACTTCCATTCTGGAGGTAAGCCTCCCATTTGTGGCTCTTAATTTAAATTGTATCAACTATAGATTTACAATTTAACTCTTATGTTTTTGCTTCATAATCTAGTCAAGCAGCATCAAGTGTCTGACGTGTCTACAACTCCTTTGATTACGCTTATTTTCATTAGATCTCCTCCTTATAGTATGCAGGTCGAAATCTTTTCACGAATTAACAAACGTCCTTAATTTACTACTTATTTCCTAGAGATCGGCCAAACCTTGTATCTCAAGTATCACCCTTTGTATAACTTTAACCCTTATTGTCCCGAATTTCGTTAACCTTCCAACCCCGAGTAAATACCTTTATCTTTTTCATCGATATAGGCTGTTACGAACACCCCTACGAAATCGCGTCTTCAACGTTGAGTTGTTCCATCACCCCTTTACAAAAAGAAGTCGACGCATTGCATTCCCTTTCAACAATCCACTTAAACTAAACCTTTGAGTGCTACCTTTGTCTAGGTGCTCCCAACTTTTCGTGGATCTAAGTTATTCAATTTTTTTTTTTCTGCTATATTTTCGTATCTACTCATACGTACTAATGATACCTCAACAATTTAGAACATTCCCTAGTAAGTCTTACATCTAAACTTCTAATTTCTCCTCGATTGGTCGCATTCTAAACCCTAAGGGTCTGTCAATTAGGGCCTATTCCTCATTTATTTAAACCTTATTCCCCATAAATTGTACCCCTCTCGTGGAAATTAAATCTTAAGTGCACAATTTCCACGGCTATGCCTGGTCATGGACTTTAACGCATAGCTCTACCCCTACTTTATTCGAAGTCTACGTCATCCTCCTCTATTTTATTTTATTATTTTAAACTTACTTCAACCTATCCCACAATCATTTTCTAAAATTCTAACTCTAAACTACGTCCCTACTCTAATATTCTTCATTCCATCAACCGTCGAAATAAAACTATACCTGTAACAACTGTGGGTTGGCCGTCATCCTCATCTTTGTTCGGAGAAATTATCCTCGGTGTAACCTTTTTCTGATCCCTACCAGGTTTCAGGCACTCTTTGACGTAGTGGCTAGTCACTCCATACCTAAAGCACTTATTAGTGCCAACCTGGCATTTACCTCTGTGCTCCTTCTGGCACTTAGGACACGGAGGTCGCCAAGTAGTTCCTCGTATGCGTTTTCGTCGGCTTTGTTTGATTTCTTCCTTGCCCATCCTCTTCATACCGTGGTCATCGGGAGTAACCACCCCTTGGGTCCTAAGTTCTTCTCGGTTTGTCAATATCTCGAGCTGGAGTGATTGTCTATCTATATGCTGCGCTTGTCGGTCAATGTGTTGGGATTGTTGGGCAATGACACTCCTCAATAGAACTATAGTGTCGTTCCTATCTTCATTTCTACGAACCATTTTTGCAGTCCTATAAAATTAAAGACAATAATTTTAAACAAAATTGAAATCACATAAGACTTATAAACGTACTTACAATTGAGGAAAGATGTTTGCGTAGTGGCTGTGCAGTCGAGCAGTTTATAAAACCGTTTTTAAAACCTGGGGGCTCTGATACCATAAATTGTAACAACCCTAGTACTGTACCCATTTTTCCCGTACATATATATTTTTTTTTTTACTTATCATTATAAACTTTAAACCTAACCTTAAGCGGAGATTAAATCGAAATCAGAGTTAGTGTAGTAAATCGTTTAAAAAAAATACTAAAACAATTAAAACAATTAAATAAATAAATTAAAAACATATAATCGGCCGAGGGACAAAAGGGGAAATTCCCCACGAAATTGAGGGGCGCTCGGTCGCCAAACGTTAGGCGATCGGGCGCCGCCCTCATGGCCGCACGATCAGTCATGGCTTGGCCGATCGTGCGCCCCCCTTTTCTTCTCCTCCTGCGCACGATCGCCTCCTTTCGCGCGCTTGTTCGCCAACTTCTCTGGAATTCCAGAGAAGTTCACGTTCGATCGCCCCTCTTTCCGCGATCGAACGTCTCCTTCATTTCTTCCAAGCTTCTCCCTTTTCTTTCTTTTTTATTCCACTCTAGTCACTAGCCATTCCCACTTCCTCAACCTATACTTCAAATTAACATGCTAAACACCTCATAGTCGCCTAAACATTTGACTCGAAACACTTGTAACGCATAACCTAATTTCATAAAAACAAATCGCGTGGATATGTTTAAAAACTGAATATTTCCCTAATACCAAATATTTACAAAATACATTTTCAAAACGTTTAAAAGTTCAAAACATAACCTATCCACCATCCAGAACCAGACATCCTAAAATGTTTCTAACCATACAAAATTCTAACTAATCATCGTTAACCCAAAACACCCCAATATCCTCTAAACACATACATACTTCCCCATGGGTCAGGTTAAGCATCGACTGCGCCAGCACACTCCCACGGGCCATCCTCCTTCAACGTGCTCATACTTCAGGCGGAGGGACGTCGTTCTCACCTGTTTCGAGGTCACCTACACCATAGAAATAAACAGTGAGCTTAAGGCTCAGTAAGTCTACGTGCATGCAAGTGAATGCTATGCATGCGGTTCGTAAAACATGCATCCTACCTTTTCGCTATACATTTCATTTCATTTACGTCACCGGGGCCTCACTCTCAGTAGATAGAAATGGCACATCCGGTGATTGGATAGACCTTCGTATCTAGCCGGGGGAAAAACATGCTCCCCATGTGACGACCCAAAACCGAACCCGATTGGGGTTCGAGATCGGAGCCGTCACTCCGGACAGTTGACGGAAAACGGTGACTATTTTTTTTTTAAAACATAACTCTTTTAAAAACGTTGTCAGAGGGAGAGGGAAAACTACAGTGAATAACAGAAAACATTTACAGGGAGAAAGAGAGTTTTCTGGAGTTGAAAGCAAAACAGTTTTCAATAATGGTTAGCAGGAGAAAAACCGAAATGCAGGAAGCTGTTGGGCGGAAGACGTAAAACAATGGATGACGTCATCGGAAGAGAAGATGACGTCAGCCGGAAGACGCAGGAAGCAACTGTGAAATAACTGGGCGGAAGACTAAACTTTACGGGCAGCGGTGAAATGAAAGTTTCTGAAGACAGTGAACCAAACGGGCAGCGGGCAACGGTGGACTCGAATAAGACAAAAGATACACAGTGATCGCCGGTGGATGTCGAATACGACAAAACAGCTGATGTCAGACGGTAGATGTAATTGCAAAGGCAGAAACAGAGATGACGTCAATCGGCAGATGCAGACATTGAACCAAATTGGCAGAAGTTGATGACGTCAGCCGGTAGATGGATGACGTCAACCGGTAGATGTGGATGACGTCATCGGAAGGTAAAGGCAACAGATGAAGTCGGAATGTGTGATGACATCACCGGAAGATGTGATGACGTCATCGGCAGATACAGGTAGTAAACGTAGTCGGCAGAAGGTGATGACGTCATCGGAAGATGGATGACGTCAATCGGAAGAAACAGACAATAAATAGAATCGGCAGGAGGAAAGCCTATAACAGAACTACTATTTTGCGGTAGATGCAACTAAGGAAAAATGTGAACAGTGACTACCGGCAGAAAACCTCAAAACAGAAGGTATAAAGGTTTCAAACCTTCAAAACCCGATTTCAAAACAAAGTTCCGAATCATGCTCTACAAGTGACAGGGGTTCAAGAAAACAAACTACATGGATGACTCTAAAACTCAAAACCATCCATGCATGACCTGAAAAGGGAGAACTCAAGCAGTTCCAGAGTGTTTTCAAAACATTTCAAGGCATTAATACAGAATATTTCAGGAGGCAACTATCAACTGTCAACAGAGATTTAAAACTTGGACATCAGAACTGATACATTATATATATATCCAACAGAATCTCCTACAGAGTTTTTAAAGCAGAACACAGAACTTTAACAGAGTTTTAAAACGAATACCACAGGATTCCAGGAGAGTTTACGGACACTAACTTTACTTTGAAAACTAAAACTTAAACCTCGGGACAAAAAATAATGTCTGACTGCAGCATCCACCCCATGAGCTCGAACCACCCTCTACATTAGGTCATCATTTTGAGGAATAAGATCCTCAGTTTCAGATGCAGTACCTACATCAGAGAGTTCACCTATGAGTTTAAAACTCAGTAAGAACATATTATAAATGCAGTGATGCAAAATGCTATGCATGCGGTTTTACAGAATACAGTGGCAGAGCAGAACTTTACGTTTCAGTGGCAGAGGGGTATAAGTGGGGCTTATAGGGGAACTGGCAACAGAAGGTGCACTATCAGGCACGGCAGTTTTCAGATTCCCAGGGAGGGATAAAACCAGAGGGTCCTTGCCAGAGACAATATTTTCAGATTCCCAGGGAGGGATAAAACCAGAGGGCCAGTCCCCGTCCCGCACTTAACCAATACATTACAGACAGTCAGATTTTATCTTGTTTAGTTTCAAACAGTGTACAGAAAACAGTTTTGCATGAGCTTTCAGAAAATCGTGTATGCATGAACATTCACAGTGCTTACAGTTAATACAGCAGACAACAAAAATAACAAAACATACTATGAAGCAGAATACAGACAACTCAGAACATAATCTATACTCTTTCTACTCAGAACAACCCGACAGAACAGAAAACCTAGTACCTCCGTGATGTAGGGCCTTAAGGGCCGATCCTACAGTATGAACTTACCTGTTTTCTGGAGAGTTGAAAACTTGGATGTTTCTGGAAAACTCGGACCTGTAGTATGTATGTACAGAATTTAATCACGCTACAAATGCTAACTAGAATCATGTAGAATATGCAGCAAACACATTTCAACTCTTTAGAAAACACAACAATGTGTTTTTATCCAAAAGCAGTGAGTTTTCACCAAATACCGAAACCCTAAACTTCGGTAAAAACTCACATTAAACTTGTCCAAACTTGTTAGCATTAAAAGACGCTCACCTTTGCTGAAGAGAACGGAGATATGCTGGGAAACAAAGTGTGGAAGTTTTGTTTTAATCGCCTGGAAGAGAGAAAGCCGAGAGAGATGGGAGGAAGCAGAGAAGTGAATGAAAACTCACGTAGGAGGATGAACTTAGCTTCCTCAACAAGTTGCCACTTGGCAAACATCCATTGGCTTACTCCCACCAACCTTAATTTCTCTCCAATTTACCCTCCGATGCATTACAAACTAAATGTCTTGTCTAGTTACATATTAGTTTTGAATTTGTTGCATAAATTCATCAATCCGTTTTCTCTGAACATTCACTTTATTTCTGTAAGGTATTATAACACTTTAATAAAATTACGCATTTTAATAACAGCCAATATATTCCATTTAATAGTTTGCGGAATAATTTACATGGCAAAATGCCGGATGTTACATTCCACCCACCTTAACAGAAATTTTGTCCCCAAAATTTGCCTAAGCAAAGAGGTCCGGATATTGAGTCCTAACATCTGCTTCTCTTTCCCATGTGGCTTCCTCTACACCATGATTGCGCCATAAAACTTTCACCAACGGAACTACCCTGTTGCGCAACACTTTGAGCGACATATCCAATATTTGTATAGGCCTTTCTTCATATGTCAGCATCGACATGATATCAAAGTCCACATGTTTCACGATCTGGGTTGGATCTCGTACACATTTTCTCAGCATCGAAACATGGAAGACGTTATGAACTCCATCCATTGACGCTGGCAACTGTAGTCTATAAGCCATGTTCCCAATCCTCTTCAAAATGGGAAAAAGCCCAATAAACCTTGGGCTTAGCTTCCCTTTCTTGCCAAATCTCATCACGCCTTTGAAAGGTGACACCTTTAAAAACACTTCATCACCTTCGGCAAACTCCAAGTCCCTTCTTCTATGGTCCGCATAACTCTTTTGTCGATTTTGAGCAGTTTTTATTCGTTGCTTGATTGCGTTAATCACCTCAGACGTCTGTTGTAACAGCTCAGGGCCTACAAGCTTGGCTTCTCCGACTTCATCCCAACACAATGGGGATCTACACTTCCTTCCGTAAAGTGCTTCATATGGAGCCATGCCGATTGTAGCCTGGTAGCTATTGTTGTAAGCAAACTCCACAAGCGGTAGATATCTACTCCAAGGAGCATAAAATTCCAGCACGCACGATCTTAACATATCTTCCAATGTCTGAATCGTCCTCTCAGATTGTCCATCCGTCTGTGGATGAAATGCCGTGCTGAAGTCCAACCTAGTGCCCAAGGAGTTCTGCAAACTTCTCCAAAACCTGGAAGTGAATCTGGGATCCCGGTCTGAAACAATTGACACCGGAATACCATGCAACTTGACAATCTCGTTAATGTACAACTCAGCATACTAATCCATGGAGAATGTCGTCTTCACAGGTAGAAAATGGGCCGACTTCGTCAATCTGTCCACTATGACCCAAATGCTATTGTGGCCTTTGGCTGTCCTTGGAAGGCCCACAACAAAGTCCATCTTAATGTTCTCCCACTTCCATTCTGGGATCGGGAGAGGCTGAAGCGTTCCACTCGGTCGTTGATGTTCAGCTTTGACTTGTTGACATATCATACAAGACTCCACATACTTGGCCACATCATTCTTCATATTCGGCCACCAGAAGTGAAGTTTCAAGTCCTGATACATCTTCGTGCTTCCAGGATGCACAGAGAAAGAAGATGAGTGTGCTTCCGACAAGATGCGCTTTCGTAGCTCTTCGTCTTTCGGAACATACCATCTATCTCTGAACTTCAGAATTCCATCTCCCGAATAGCTGAAGTCGGAAGGATTCATTGGTACCTTGCTTACCATATCAGCCATCTCCTTTGAATTGGTCTTCTGGGCTTCCTTAATTCGGTCCAGGACAGAGGGCCGTAGTGTTAAGTCTGCTAGTATGGCCGATAGCCCAGAAACTATATCCATATCGAACTTCTGTATCTCCATCCTCAAAGGCATTGATACGGCCGACATTACTGGTTGCATAGTAGCTGGCATCCTGCTTAGCGCATCAGCTACCACATTAGCTTTACCAGGATGGTATTTGATCTCAACATCGTAGTCTTTTACAAATTCTAACCACTGCCTCTGTCTCATATTCAACTCCTTCTGAATAAAGAGGTACTTCAAACTCTTGTGATCAGAAAACACCTCACATGATTGCCCATACAGGTGATGTCTCCATACCTTCAGGGCAAATACAACTGCCGCTAACTCAAGGTCATGAGTAGGGTAGTTCTCTTCATGGCTCTTCAATTGCCTGGATGCGTATGCTACTACTTTTCCTTCTTGCATTAGTACACATCCCAAGCCAACCTTGGACGCATCACAATATACGCTGAACTTGCCGTCTTCAACTGGCAACACTAACAGAGGAGCAGTGGTCAACTTTTGTTTAAGTGTCTGAAAGCTCACTTCACACGCTTCAGACCACCTGAACTTGATTTCCTTCCTCGTTAAGTTGGTCATAGGCTTCGCTATCACAGAAAATCCCTTGATGAATTTCCTGTAATAACCAGCTAGTCCGATAAAGCTCCGTACCTCGCTTGCAATCCTGAGCCTGGGCCAATCTTTTACAGCTTGAATCTTGGCCGGATCCACGGACACTCCTTCAGCAGACACCACATGGCCTAGGAAATTAATCCTACTCAGCCAAAATTCACACTTTGATAGTTTGGCATATAATTGATGCTGTTTTAGAGTTGACAGCACAATAGCCAAGTGCTCTTTATGCTCCTCTTCAGTCCGAGAATAAACCAGGATGTCATCGATGAAGACGATTACGAATTTGTCCAAGAACTCCTGGAATACCCTATTCATCAAGTCCATAAATGCTGCAGGGGCATTAGTCAACCCGAACGACATCACCAAGAACTCGTAGTGCCCATATCGAGTCCTGAAGGCGGTCTTCGGGATATCATCAGCTCTGACCTTTAACTGGTAATAGCCGGAGCGCAAATCAATCTTAGAAAATACCCGAGCTCCTTGTAGCTGATCAAATAAATCGTCAATTCTTGGCAACGGGTACTTATTCTTGATCGTCAGTTTGTTCAACTCATGGTAGTCAATACACATCCGTAGGGATCCATCCTTCTTCTTAACGAACAAGACAGGAGCACCCCACGGAGAGAAACTAGGGCGTACAAAACCCTTGTCCACTAACTCTTTCAGCTGAGCCTTCAATTCCTTCAGCTCAATTGGTGCCATACGGTACAGATTTTTCGATACTGGTTCCGCACCTGGACATACGTCAATTTCAAACTCAACTTCACGATCAGGCGGCAATCCCGGTAAGTCGTCTAAGAAAACCTCTGAGAAGTCTCGTACTACCGGAATATTTCGAAGTTCCACCTCGCCTTGCCCTCAAACATCCACTACGTAGGCCAGAAATCCGATGCACCCAGACTTCATCAGCCGTTGAGCTTTCAAGGAAGATATAACAGGCATACGACGTTTCTCTGGTACTGCCTGATAGGAGAATTCTACTTCGTTCGGGCGTTTAAATGACACTAGCCCAGACCTACAGTTGATGGTGGCATGATGTCTAAACAGCCAGTCCATCCCCAGAATGACATCGTACCCTTTCATACCGATGACGATAAGGTCGGCGTACCACTTCTGGTTTCCTACTGACACTATATCACCCCTTACAACCTGCTCGGAGTGCATAAGCCCTCCGGACGGTAGCATAATGCTATAGGGCCGATCTGACGACGTACTAAAAAGCTTTTCTCTAACCACAAAATCCACAGCCACGAAGGAATGAGTGGCCCCCGTGTCCCACAAAGTATAAGCGGGCGCGTTACTTATTAAAATCATACCAGTAATTGCCGTGTGCAGATCAGCATCATCAACATCTTCCATCATTGCAAACACTCTCGGTACGGCTTGACCTGTTCTGGTGTCGGGTATTGGGCAATCCTGAATTTGATGGCCTCCTTTGCCACATCGAAAACAAGCGCCAGTAGCAAGTCTGCACTCTCCTTTGTGAGGCTTCTGGCAATGTGGGCATACTGGTAATTGAGGAGCTCCCATAGGTCTCTTGCCCTTATCTTGATATAGGACAGTCTCATTAGGCCTCTTAATGCCCCTGTTCTGCTGCTGTTGGGGTTGAAAATTCTGGCCTCTCTGCTATTGCTGTTGAGGAACATTTCTAATAATCCCTCTTGGTGGTTCTCTCTGTCTCTGGGACTTTATTTCTAAGGCCTCCAGTTGATAAGCCTTGGCCACCACTTTCACGTATGGTGCCTCATCGAAACCTCCAGTTGTGATTCCTCGCAAAAGGTCCATCTTTAAACCTTGAATAAACTGGTGCACCTTATTCTCATCAGTGGCCACCATGTGTGTTGCATATCGGGATAATGACTCAAATTTCTGAACATACTCGGCCACCGATCCATACTGTCGTAGCCGAGAGAATTCAAGCAACTTCTCCTTCCTCACTCCTCTATCAAAATACTTCTCGTAGAAAATTTTCTTGAACCCATCCCAGCTCAATGCTACAGTTGTCGACTGCACTGTGTCCCACCAAAATCCAGCACTCTCGGTGAGATAGAACGTAGCACATACAACCTTCTTGTTGTCCTCCACCTCTGCATAACCGAACATCTTCTACATAGTTTGAATCCAAGTTTCTGCACGGGTCGGGTCTGTAGACAATCCATTAAATGAAGGCAGCTGGAGTTGCCGGAATCTGTCTCCACTGTTGTCACGTGAAGCATTTCCATGGTTATTATTGTTATTGTTCCCGCTGTCTTCTCGGGCCATCATACGTTCCACCATACGGGACTGCACCCCTACCAGCTCAGTCAATCGGTCTATTGCCCTGGCACTGTCACTAGCTTCTTCCTGATGTCCTCTCACCATTTCTAAGAAATCCTATAAGCAGAATAACCTAATTTAATAAACAGAAACTTTTTACAGAAACTTAAGCACTTACAGTTGGTGGAACGATCTCACGTGGCAGGTTGCGCAGTCAGACATTTTCACAGAATCGGTTTTAAAACCGTGTCTCTCTGATACCACAACTGTGACGACCCAAAACCGAACCCGATCGGGGTTCGAGATCGGAGCCGTGACTCCGGACAGTTGACGGAAAACGGTGTCTATTTTTTTTTAAAACATAACTTTTTTAAAAACGTTGTCAGAGGGAGAGAGAAAACTACAGTGAATAACAGAAAACATTTACAGGGAGAGAGAGAGTTCTCTAGAGTTGAAAGCGAAACAGTTTTCAATAATGGTTAGCAGGAGAAAAACCGAAATGCAGGAAGCTGTTGGGCGGAAGACGTAAAACAATGGATGACGTCATCGGAAGAGAAGATGACGTCAGCCGGAAGACGCAGGAAGCAACTGTGAAATAACTGGGCGGAAGACTAAACTTTACGGGCAGCGGTGAAATGAAAGTTTCTGAAGACAGTGAACCAAACGGGCAGCGGGCAACGGTGGACTCGAATAAGACAAAAGATGCACAGTGATCGCCGGTGGATGTCGAATACGACAAAACAGCTGATGTCAGACGGTAGATGTAATTGCAAAGGCAGAAACAGAGATGACGTCAATCGGCAGATGCAGACATTGAACCAAATTGGCAGAAGTTGATGACGTCAGCCGGTAGATGGATGACGTCAACCGGTAGATGTGGATGACGTCATCGGAAGGTAAAGGCAACAGATGAAGTCGGAATGTGTGATGACATCACCGGAAGATGTGATGACGTCATCGGCAGATACAGGTAGTAAACGTAGTCGGCAGAAGGTGATGACGTCATCGGAAGAAACAGACAATAAACAGAATCGGCAGGAGGAAAGCCTATAACATAGCTACTATTTGGCGGTAGATGCAACTAAGGAAAAATGTGAACAGTGACTACCGGCAGAAAACCTCAAAACAGAAGGTATAAAGGTTTCAAACCTTCAAAACCCGATTTCAAAACAAAGTTCCGAATCATGCTCTACAAGTGACAGGGGTTCAAGAAAACAAACTGCATGGATGACTCTAAAACTCAAAACCATCCATGCATGACCTGAAAAGGGAGAACTCAAGCAGTTCCAGAATGTTTTCAAAACATTTCAAGGCATTAATACAGAATATTTCAGGAGGCAACTATCAACTGTCAACAGAGATTTAAAACTTGGACATCAGAACTGATACATTATATATATATATATCCAACAGAATCTCCTACAGAGTTTTTAAAGCAGAACACAGAACTTTAACAGAGTTTTAAAACGAATACCACAGGATTCCAGGAGAGTTTACGGACACTAACTTTACTTTGAAAACTAAAACTTAAACCTCGGGACAGAAAATAATGTCTGACTGCAGCATCCACCCCATGAGCTCGAACCACCCTCTACATTAGGTCATCATTTTGAGGAATAAGATCCTCGGTTTCAGATGCAGTACCTACATCAGAGAGTTCACCTATGAGTCTAAAACTCAGTAAGAACATATTATAAATGCAGTGATGCAAAATGCTATGCATGCGTTTTTCAGAATACAGTGGCAGAGCAGAACTTTACGTTTCAGTGGCAGAGGGGTATAAGTGGGGCTTATAGGGGAACTGGCAACAGAAGATGCACTATCAGGCACGGCAGTTTTCAGATTCCCAGGGAGGGATAAAACCAGAGGGTCCTTGCCAGAGACAATATTTTCAGATTCCCAGGGAGGGATAAAACCAGAGGGCCAGTCCCCGTCCCGCACTTAACCAATACATTACAGACAGTCAGATTTTATCTTGTTTAGTTTCAAACAGTGTACAGAAAACAGTTTTGCATGAGCTTTCAAAAAATCGTGTATGCATGAACATTCACAGTGCTTACAGTTAATACAGCAGACAACAGAAATAACAAAACATACTATGAAGCAGAATACAGACAACTCAGAACATAATCTATACTCTTTCTACCCAGAACAACCCGACAGAACAGAAAACCTAGTACCTCCGTGATGTAGGGCCTTAAGGGCCGATCCTACAGTATGAACTTACCTGTTTTCTGGAGAGTTGAAAACTTGGATGTTTCTGGAAAACTCGGACCTGTAGTATGTATGTACAGAATTTAATCACGCTACAAATGCTAACTAGAATCATGTAGAATATGCAGCAAACACATTTCAACTCTTTAGAAAACACAACAATGTGTTTTTATCCAAAAGCAGTGAGTTTTCACCAAATACCGAAACCCTAAACTTCGGTAAAAACTCACATTAAACTTGTCCAAACTTGTTAGCATTAAAAGACGCTCACCTTTGCTGAAGAGAACGGAGATATGCTGGGAAACAAAGTGTGGAAGTTTTGTTTTAATCGCCTGGAAGAGAGAAAGCCGAGAGAGATGGGAGGAAGCAGAGAAGTGAATGAAAACTCACGTAGGAGGATGAACTTAGCTTCCTCAACAAGTTGCCACTTGGCAAACATCCATTGGCTTACTCCCACCAACCTTAATTTCTCTCCAATTTACCCTCCGATGCATTACAAACTAAATGTCTTGTCTAGTTACATATTAGTTTTGAATTTGTTGCATAAATTCATCAATCCGTTTTCTCTGAACATTCACTTTATTTCTGTAAGGTATTATAACACTTTAATAAAATTACGCATTTTAATAACAGCCAATATATTCCATTTAATAGTTTGCGGAATAATTTACATGGCAAAATGCCGGATGTTACACCCCAAGTAGCCATGTCTGAACCACCGCCACCGACGTGACCAGATTACATACATTCATACATTTTCGTTATCCTTTTCCTTTTCATGAAAACATGCATAGAAATTCCTTTTTCGTGCTTTTCAGAAACATGATGCGTGAACATGTGCAATACTATAAACATAAACAAAGCATAAACAAACAATGAACTTAAACATACTATACTTAACTAAAACTAACTACCCAACCTAGTCACCCAACACAATCTACATTCTCCAATTTCCTTAACCAATAAATAATCATATGGTGTAGGCCAATCGGCCAAACAAGTCACGAGAGACTTACCTCGCATCCGTTGCAGCTCAAGCTCCGTCCACGAGCGTTGTTCACCTAAGGCAATTTCACAACAATCGTCGTTAAAGCACGTTCCAATCTTTAAGCGTCAAAATTAACGAAACTCTTAACTAAAGAATTTCTTAAAACTCTAGAATACTTCATCGAGGCATTTCGTCGAACATTTCACGTTCAACTTAACAAAACCTTCATTAACGGAGTTTCCTAAAACTTCGAAAATCCGTAAAACCCGAACATTTCTCAACGAATCGTTTAACTTCGTCCAATACTTCCATTATCTTCACAACTACGGCAAACCTATCGATTTCTAACCTTAAATCACGTTTTTCACAAAACCTAAACGAAACCCTAACCATGTAACTTCGTAAAAATCGAAAAATAACCTTCCAAAACTATAGAATCATACCTAGGATCGGGATTGGAGGAGAAAACGTGAAGAACGGAGGTTGATCAGAGAGGAAATCAGTGTCAGAATGGAAGTCGCCGTGAAGGAGCTTCGTCGCCTGGGAGTTTCACCAGAGAGAAGGAGGGAGATCGTGAAATGAGGGGGAGAAAAGAGAGAAAAATGATTTTAATAAAAATTGACTTGGCAAATTACCATTTTGCCCTTCATTTGTTTTCTATTTATTTCGTCCTTCGTTTCGTTAATCGACTAACGATTCGGCTTCTCCAAATTTCTTTATTTCACCAATAAATCCAACTTATTACTAGGGCCTCATTAAAACTGTCTGTTTGCAAAACGGACCTCGTTTACTATTTTTACTAAAACGTCATTTATATTACGAGAAACATAATTCTCGTAATTTAGCGTTATAATTCCTAAAATTTTCGAAATTTCCTTAAAATCCATATTAATGATTAGGATTCTAATGAAGCTCTCTTTTCACAAAACAGACGTAAATTGACATATTGACAAAAATGCCATTATATATTGGAATTACAAAATCCCGTAAAGTCGGGTGTTACACTCAAGTATCCCCTAGAAATTGGTAATACTTGTGTTACTAGTGCTCTCCATTATTTTCGAACTTAATCCTACTCATCTACGCGTGTCATGTTAAGGTCTTAAAATACTTTCAAAATTTTTTCAAAATTTATAAAATGCGTCCATATTCATTTGAGGTAATTAAAAAAGTTTAGATAATACTAAGTTTACTTTGTAATTTTATCTGTTAATTCTTACTTCCTCATATGACACTCTAATTAGTACAATTAAAATAGTATATTACATTGCAACAATTAATGAATGTCGCGTTAGAGTCAAAAATTAAAAGATAATGATACATGTAACATTACTCGACAAGTTTATTCTTCTTTTGCTTCTCTCTTGCTTGTTCCCTTCGCAATACCCATATGAACCCTTGTCACCAAATCTAATTCGATAAACATCAGTATTGTTGTTGTCCACACGTCAAATGGTCAAAATAATTTTTTTTTCTTTACTTTAGATGTCGTAAGAATTATAAGTCTAAGTTCCATTTTTCGCGTTATTAAATGTCTTATTAATAAGACTTGTTTCTAGAGTCTCTAGAACCAAAAAGAAAAAGAAAAAAAATGCAAATAAATATATTTAGTTATTGAGTGGCATTAGGTTTATTATCTAATTCTACTATTTTATTTAACATTTTGATGTGGTGCTCATTAATTAGTATAATTAATATTTTATTTGAACTATTTAATATTTATATTAGTCATTATACTAATTAATGAGTAACACGTAAGCGTTATGTTCAAAAGCAAAGTTAAAATATAAAATTAGAAAGTAAACCTAGAATTAATATTAGTCATTAACATCCATTTATGCGAAAACAAAGCATCAACCAATACTGTTCTTTTGAGAAGTTTCCATCAATGACACGCAATTGTCCAATAGATGCCTTAAACGCTTTAAAAATGATAAATAACTCTACCTCTATGTGTCGATGTTCATAAAATCAATCTCCTAGAGTGCTAGGGTAGAATGATCGACAAATTCGATCTTGCTGAGGTCCACTACGGCTTCGAAGTTTTGTCGTGGCTAACCTTCATACCAAATTCTCTTGTATTAATAACAACATCATACACTTTAATCTTCCATTTCGTATTTGAACTATATCATCAAATACATTAACTTCAAAAAAAAAAATGAGAATACATTGAACTATATCGATGGCGTGACATTGTCGCATAAATTTTAAAAATACTATTGGGTAATTTTTTCAATTTTATTTGATCAATTACAATTTTTTGAAAAAATATGGTATTGAAATATTACCCTAATATTTAGATGAATTATTTTGATATACTAATTTCTCGTAAGCGTAAGATTATAGATTTTTTTCTTTATATTGTAACGCGACAATCACATGCACATTTGACAATGTTCTAAGTACGTGTTAAAAGTTATTATTTATTAAACACGAGGATATCAATCTTAAGTAGTTAATTTTGAAATATCAATTAAACAAAGTTAATTAGTCATTATACATGACATATAGAATATATATTATGTTTACTCTTTTGTTCTATTTTTTAAATATATTTACTGATCTGTCAAATAATGATTGATATAATTAATCGTATTATTTATTAGAAAAAATTCAATTTAGCCTCTAACGTATGAGGTCAGTGGTTATTTGGTCCCTAACGTTTATTTTTGACCCAATCAGACTCTATCGTATACACCGTTTTCAATTCAAACACTCCCATTAAAATTTTCATTAAATTTGACACGTGTTCTGCACGTGCGCTGCTAAAATCTCAAAATACCCTCATTTCCTCCTAAAATCCTTAAAGTAAAAGTTAAATTTATCCTAAATCCCTACCGTAAATTCAAATTAGAATAATGAGAGATAGTTCAGTGTATGTTTTTAAAGTGAATTTAACTTTTAATTTAGGGATTTCGAGAGGAAAGAAGATTATTTTGGGGTTTTAGCAGCGCACGTGCAGAACACGTGCCCAATATAACGAAAAATTTAACGAGAGGGTTTGAATTGCAAACGGTGTATACGATAGGATCTGATTGAGTCAAAAATAAACGTTAGGGACCAAATGAACACTGATCTCATACGTTGGATACTAAATTAAACTTTTTCCTATTTATTATTTGACATAACAGCCATTATAAACTAAGGAAAGAATGTAAATGATCTCCTCACAAGAACAAAAAAGCAAAATGTAATACGTAGATATAAAATAAAGCAGAAAAGAATGATTCGGAAATATCTAGATTGCATAATGCATAGGCTAGAAAGAAGCGTGTCATAACACGCGCCAAGGATAGGTGTGGGTCTATCAATGAATTGGAGCTATGGAGCTATGTCATGTCGAAGGGCGGACGAAAGTGTTTCGTTTAGGGGTACTTTTACTAGTACGATTTTGCACGTACGATCAAAACAGAAATGACGTGGGGGAATCTACACCGTTAAATTAATGATGGTTGTTGGGATTTGGCATCTGTACCTTCTAACGTTGATTAAGTAGAGTAATTAGGACGAGTTAATGAAATCAGTAATCACACTATCTTAACCATTTCTGTCCTCTTCTCCTATGTATGGTCTCTTTCGTGGATTGCTGAGGGCACAAGTCAATCATCCCTCTCGCCCCCTCGAAATTAGGGTTTTCATCCGAATCCAGAAGCCTTGACGGTTTCCTTCCTTCTGCTTTTTGTTTGGTTATTGGAATCATTTTATTATTATTATTTTTTTCTGATCTTCGTCGCTTCCTTCATTCTTACTTGCCTTTTGAGTGTTTTTTTCTTTTTTCTTTTTAACTTTCACGTTTCGTCGATGGTTGAGGAACTGATTTGTCATTTCTTTTTTGTTTTTTTCGTTTGGTTCTTTTTTTTTTTCTCCTATATATATGTTTAGCTTTCTTGATTTTATGGCGTAGGATTTGGTTGAGAGCTATAGTCGGCTGTTGTCTTAGGGTTTTAGTGCAACTGTCTTACTCGTTACAGAACTATTTTCTGGTGATCTACTTGTATTCATCTATTTTTATCAATCCTATGTTTGGATTTTTATCGCCAGAAGGTGATTTCGGCTTCAGTGTTTGTTTCTCGGTTCCCGCGGGACTTGGGAGTCAGTCGGTGGACTAAGCTATTCAGCTTATCGAAGTTTTATTCTGGCGCATGCGATACTGCTTCTT
Organism: Begonia masoniana; assembly: GCA_022432975.1. Classification (NCBI taxonomy): domain Eukaryota; kingdom Viridiplantae; phylum Streptophyta; class Magnoliopsida; order Cucurbitales; family Begoniaceae; genus Begonia; species Begonia masoniana. Next base: position 13,445,885 of record CM039516.1, read on the forward strand.
CCATGCAATGAATCCTGAATTTTTTTTCTTGGTTTGCTACCATTTCCATTTTCGTGGTTTTACTTTCAAAATTTCAACCGTCGTGGGTCATTCATTTCAATCGTATATTTCCGTTTGTTTGTTTCACTTTTTATTTTTATTTTTAAATTTAAACGTTTTAGTTACTGTGCATATTCGTTGTTTTTTTTGTTCCGCGTTTTTTTTTGTGCAGATTATACAAGACGCTGTAACATTAATTTACTGACAAGGAGAGAGAGCACGCTTGTCTGCACTTATGTCAAAGATACATGGCTGTGTACGAGCGTGCTCTCTCTCGTTGTCATGCAAAATGCCTTATTTACATGGGGCTTTTCAAATTCTTCAGTCTTCAGCTCATGTTCCAACAGGTATTTCCCTTCCTTTCATGGCAATGTCTCATTCATCGTTAATTGTATGTTGTAAGTACGCTATGGGGTGAAGTTGACAGAAAAGTAAGTGACTTCCCACATGATATAAATAGAATGTCTTCTGCTATTTTTACCCTAAACGAAACTTACATTGATGCCATTAAATTTGGAAATCTTTATTGAAGTTGAAAAGAAAGTAAGTGATTTCCTGCATGATATAAATACAACGTCTTCTACTGTTATTAAGCTAAACGAAACATACATTGGTACTGTTAAATTTGCACAAACAGTTGTTTGGTAAAAGAAAATAACTATTGAAAGTGTAGACTGAATCAATCGTGTTGCCCTTTTCTTGGGTGGGAGATTTATATACTGGTTGTCTGGAAATAGATTTTGTTGAGCTTGCTTGTCTTTGATTCGTTCTTTATTCTTGAAGTCTAACTTGCTTATCCTTTGTCATGTTTGGTATGTTTTGTGGTTTTGGGTGTGGCATAAACTTGGTCTTAGCGGCACATAAGTCGGTCAAGAACTTAATTTTGGATTGCGGGAATGGTGGCGAGAAAGTTAGTGCCTCATTCTATTTATTGGATCATTAGTTGTTGGCGTAATAGAGTGATGTTCGATGAGGATTCTTTGTATGTAGAGAATTTTAAAACTCTACTTTCATAATGAACTTCTTTGCATGGGATGAACTTAGAGGCGTTCCTTTGTAGAAGCCTTTGTCGGGTAGAGCATTTTTGCTTAGGTTCCTCCTTTTTAATACAATTTTATGATTGATGTTAATAAAAATGCTTCTCTTAAAATTAAAGCAAGCTTTTGGACTCGAATGATTGTTCGGAAATGTATATGTTGTATGCGTTAGTGTTCTTGGATGGCTCCTCAATATGTATGTTAATTTCTAGAAGGCTATATCTTCCTCTTAACAGATCTAAAGAATCATGGATGTTGTTGTAGATTTGAATGGAACTTGCAATTTGTCTTAATAAAAATATAATATGTTGGTGGATTGTCTTGTTTTAAGGAGGTTAATCTTTGTATTCTAATAATTTTGTGGATTCAGCTGCTTGTTGTTGTTAGCTGCTCTTTATGAGATTTGTGTTGCGTTCTGACTAGTTATGATAATTTCTAAGTTAATTGCATCTGTGTATTATTATTTGTGTACTTCGATATATCACTTAGTTAAGTAGTAGTTAATAACATAAAAGCAAATTGCATAGAACCAGTGATTTTAATTTAATAATGATTTATGCGATGCAATTTTCCTAATGAAAAGTAAATAACATCAAATTTTGACTTGCATTCAAATCATTCTTTACAACTGTCATTTGCGACCTTAAGGTTTCCATCAGGTGATGAAAGCCTTGGCTTTGAACGTATGCGCCCTTCAAGGTCTAAGTTTCAAATCCCCTTGGATGCAAATTCTTACGGTCATGCGTGGTGGTAGTAAAATATGTTGGTGAATTCTCTCTAATTTGTGTGTCGAAACTTGTGAGGCACGGTGTACAAGTCTTGAGAATTAGTGTAGATCTAAAATTGTTCAGACATCCTAGCATATAAAAAAGTTCATGAAGATTGATAAAGTTGCTTAATCTGCAAAAAACAAAAGGTTTGTAATGATATGGTTTATTGACTAGTATGAATAGGGTCATGTAAGAACCTTTTTTGTTTTTATATGTGTACATATGCTTACTTGGACCAATATCTTCACTTTCTCATTAATTTACCATATCCCTACATTAATAATATTAGTTGACTTATAATATATTGTTTAAAGGATGTATAAATTCCGATGGATGATTACTTTATAATGGAAAATATTATTATTTCGATCGTCAACACTAATAATCACTTAAGATCATAATTAATGATTAAGTAGTCTTTGAAATTGAAATATATATTTAATTATGACATAATGTATTTTCATAACTAAACTCCAATACCAAATGCTTTAATGTACATAATGTATGTTTTTGTATTCTTCATTACCTGAATAAAGAGGGAACTCTCAATATGACATGGATGAATATTTTCAATAGTTGTCACAATCTAGGAATTGAAGAAAACATCTGAGGGGAATAATTTTTTTTAATCATCGTGACTGTCTTGCATAACTTGTATGCATCTCCACTATGGGAACAGACTCAAGGGTTACTAGTTGATCTACCCTTTAGGGGTTTGAGTATAATTGAGTTTGAAGATAATTATCAAACTTACATATTCCATTGTTACTCTGGGAGATGTTGACTTAAGCACGCCTTGCCTTTAAGGTTTGAGTAGATCATGATTGTTTTGGAGTTCTCACATTTGATACTATTACTTTTTCTCTTTCTCTCTTGAAATTCATTCTATTAACCTTCATCTATAGGCAAAGTAATCTTCATGGGAATGGACTTGTACAGAAATGTGGTTAGATGGCAATAAAAGTTTTTCAGCACTGGGAATTGCCCGTTGTGAAAGCGCCATTTATTCCAATATTCCAATGTCAAGCCAAGTCTGAAGTTCAAAAACATTGCCTATTAAGATGAATGCAAGTTGATGAGATCTTTTGATTGAGAAGATCAGATGTTTCTTTTGGTAATTTCATATCCTGCTGTGTTTATTTTTCCAAAAACAGTTGGCGCAATACATAAACCTTGTGTAGGCAAGCAGTTTTTTATTCTATTTATAAACCCTGGAAGGGAAGGTTCGAATTTTTCATCAAGCAATATCAGGATTGGTGTTTCAGTAAACAATTTGAACTTCTTTTATATTCAAATACATGGAAATTCATTCTCTTTTACTACAGGTTGCGTGGTTTGAAAAATTCATAAAGTAAGAATTGTTTTGAGGGAACTTTATGGAATTTGGATGCACATACCAAATGGCAGCTTTTTTATATTTTATTGAAAAAAAGATGGGATTTTAGTGCCTACCTAATATTCGCAGCTTCAGATTTGTGCTAATTCTGAACTTGTTTTTATGTCATTTTTCCAGAATATTGAAAGCGGAGAGATAAACAAACAGAAAATTCTTGTTGTTCATGTAAGAATATGAGTTTCTGATTTTTTGTAAATAAACTTAAAAATGGTATTTAATATGAAAATTCAAATTTCTTTATTCTTTTTCTTTAGCTTATTTGGTTTTAAAGGGATCGAACTTTCAATACAACGAGGCTCAGTTTTGCTGTTAATATTTTCATCTAATTTTACGTACTCATATCCTGTTAGCTTTCTCGAATATAACACTATTGCTAGAAGGCTTAGTATTTTTTAAAGGACGAACTTGTGAAGCTTTTTTTTTCTGGAGTACTATATTTAAGTGTCTACCGCGAACTAATTTGAATTGTTTCTCTACTTCAAGGTACTTGGTGCTGACCAAGTGAAGATCCCACATTCTCAAAGTTGGCCAACTTGACTAAGACTCACTATGGAAAAACAAATCTTATAACGATATCGGTATATGACAAAAGCACGGGGCACGAAAAAAATTAGAACAGGCGTGTCCAAGCTGTCTTGGACCTCCAAAATTATGAAAAAGGACAAGGTATTGTACACGCCTCCATGCATACGAATGCCGATCAAACTTCGAAGAAAATATTAGTGTTGCAGTTTACTTACTCCATCTTAATCTGATTTTAATCACAAGTGAGACAAATCCTTTGCATTTGGCTACGTATTCCTGATTCTGTTGTACAACTATTGGTGTTGTAGATCTTAGAATTGAGAATTAGGAAAGCAATATTTATGACACATTAATATTATTTTTAACATGTTAAGATGCAATAATGCTAATTGTGTTAGATTGCTGCATGTATTGAACTATTGTCATCTTGAAAAATAGTCTCGATCTTGAGTTTATCTGCTCCATCAACTGAAAAAATTATTTGCTTTGGCTCTATCTCGGTCTCCAGAAATCCAGTGGCTAGTACCATCAGGTATCGTTTCATGTCACGATCTTTGCATTGAAAGTTTGCTGGTTTTAACTTGTCAATCATTATCTTTGCTATTCTCCTGTCCTTGTTTTTTTCCCCTTCTGAAAACTAATTATCAATATCATGGATTTGACTTGTGACTTTGAAAAGGAAAGAAATTGTTAGGAGACCACCAGTATTATTCACATATTCAAGAAGAGAGAAGGAGGCTCGGAAACAATAGCTATGTTTTCTTTTATATGTTGCTTTTCTTTTATATGTTGCTTACGTTCTTTTTTAAAGGGGAGGGCAATATTTTGATTTCAGATAGTTGTTAGGGGTAAAAGAGGTAGTTGATTTGTAATTCTGTTAGGAGGTATATTTGGCAGTAAGGAACGTGGGAAGAGGGGATCGAAAAACTGGGGAAAGGGGAGAGAGTAGAAGCTCTAAAATTCTTCTACGGTTTTCATCTTGATATTGGATAATTCTGGTTATTGAATGTGATTAGTTTTCTTTTGGAAACATTGTTCTGCAATCGTGTTCTTTGAATATTGTGGTTTCTGGTGTAGAACAGGGACCATAACATTGGTATCAGAGAATTTTCTTGGACGATGGCGGGGAAGAAGCAATCACAAGCAATAGGGAAATCGACTCTTACTGAAGATCAATCGGGTCTGGGTGCAGTCTGGCAAGAAATAGGCATTATCCAGGACAGCATTGCCAGTCTACCGGAGTTGCAACGTGATGTGGCGACAGTCATGACAGACCTGAAATCTCTGGCCGATGCTTTCCGCTCTGCTCCTCCATGGAATTGGGACAAGGGAAAACAGAGGGCCGGCGATGAACAAGTCGGGCAATCCAGTTGTCCAGGGCCGACTGGAGGAGGTGGTATCGAAGGATGGAAGGAAGAGCACCTTAATCGGCGGATGGAAATGCCTGTCTTCTCCGATGGGGACCCCGACGACTGGATTTTCGGGTAGAGAGATTCTTCACGTTCCAGTCCCTTTCGGAGTTCGAGAAACTTCAATGGTGGCGGTTCATCTGGATGGCGAAGCACTAGCGTGGTTCCAGTGGGAAGAACGGCGGCGCCCATTCCGTAGTTGGACTGATTTCCGTTACCTTCTTCTCGAACGATTCCGATCATCGTTAGATGGGACACTCTCGGAGCGTTTCTTGAAGCTACAACAATTGGGGACAGTAAGGGAGTATAGACAAATCTTCGAGCGAGCGGCATCTCATTTGTCCGATGTCCCGGAGCATTTGCTCGAGGCACAGTTTATGACTGGCCTACGCGACGACATCCGAGCCGAGCTGCTGGTGCTACGGCCGACGGGGCTGGATCAGATCATGGTGGCCGCGCAGAGAGTAGAAGATAAGCTCAGTCTTCTCCATCGAACTGGGTCCGGGTCGGGTATGAAGGGAAGTGGGTCAGGCCGAACCGGCCCATCAGGCCCGACATCCATAGGACCGGCCTCAGGCCGGAGTTTTCAGATAAGCCCAAGCTGGGCATTACCTTCGTCGCACACCGCTTCTACAGGACATTCTGCGAAGTTGACTTCGGCCACCTCCCAATCCGTTCGCCCAGCAGCTCCTTTCCGCAGATTGACAGACACCGAGCTATTGGCGAAGAGAGAAAAAGGTTTGTGCTATCGTTGTGACGAACGATTCTTCCCTGGACATCGGTGTAAGGCGAAAGAACTCCTCGTGCTACTCTGCCAAGAGGAGGAAGAATCAGCCGAAGCACCACCGACTGTAGAAACAGTGATGCCGATGGACTCAGATCCGACAACAGACCTCGGAGGGGCGCAACTCTCATTGAATTCTATGGTGGGACTATCTTCACCCGACTCGTTGAAAATTCGAGGCAGAATACTGGGACAGGAAGTTGTGGTTCTTATCGATAGCGGTGCAACTCATAATTTTATCTCTCACACCGTCATAAAAAACTGAGCATTCCAGTGGAGGATTATGGACAATTTGAGGTGAAAACTGGCACAGGTATGGTAGTTCGTAGTACTGGAATTTGTAGAGCCCTACCACTCTTATTTCCAGAATGTACAGTCGTAGCAAATTTCTTTCCGCTCGATTTGGGCAGTGCCGATGTTATATTGGGATTTACCTGGTTGAAAACTCAGGAAGAAATGCGAGTCAAATGGGGTGAACTCACCATGACGTTTACTGTGCAGGGGAAGAAAGTGGTTCTACAGGGAGATCCTAGTTTGAGTAGATCCTTGATTTCTTTCAGGTCTCTAGTGAAGCAATTTGGTCCTGAAGACACCGGTTTATTATTGGGTTTGCAGGGTCTCATAGCTGATCCGGGTCCCCATCAATTCCCCGAGATCGATGCTCTGTTAAGTTCTTTTCAGGAGCTCTTCGCCTTGCCACAAGGTTTGCCACCTCCACGGATATTGGATCATCAAATCGTGCTCACATCGGGTACTCCTCCAGTTTGTGTCCGACCATATCGTTACCCACACATTCAAAAGGATGAGATTGAAAAGCTTGTGGGAGAAATGTTAGCGGCCGGTCTGATTCAACCCAGTACTAGTCCCTTCTCCAGTCCGGTTATATTAGTAAGGAAAAAGAACGGGAGTTGGCGCTTTTGTGTCGATTATCGGGCCCTTAATAAGGTCACTATTCCTAATAAATTTTCCATTCCAAGGGTGGATGAACTTTTGGACGAGCTCGCTGGCGCTACTATCTTTTCGAAACTGGATTTGCGTTCGGGCTTTCATCAGATTCGAGTCCGCCCAGAGGACGTTCCGAAGACGGCTTTTAGGACTCACGAGGGTCATTATGAATTTTTAGTAATGCCGTTCGGGCTCTCTAATGCTCCTTCAACTTTCCAGGCTCTCATGAATCACTTATTCAAACCGTACTCTTGCGGCATTTTGTCCTTGTATTTTTTGATGATATTTTGATTTACAGTGGGGACTTGCCGGGGCACTTACATCATCTGGAAATCGTGCTTACAGTATTGCGCGAGAATCAATTGTATGTCAATCCATCCAAATGCTTCTTTGCTCAGCCACAGTTAGAATATCTGGGGCATATCATTTCAGCTAAGGGGGTGGCCGTTGATTCGTCTAAGGTGGACGCTATGCTCACTTGGCCCACCCCTCGCAATTTGAAGGAACTACGAGGATTCTTGGGGCTCACTGGCTATTACCGTCGTTTTGTATCGGGATATGGAAAAATAGCCGCTCCACTTACTGCTCTTCTGAAGAAAGATGCTTTTCTTTGGTCAGATACCGCGGAGGCCGCCTTCAAACAGCTTCAAGTTGCTATGACGACAGTGCCCGTTTTGGCGTTACCCGATTTTTCCAAACCATTTGTTGTGGAGACCGACGCATCCGGCATGGGTATTGGGGCTGTCCTTATGCAGGAGGGTCGTGTAATCGCTTTTTTCAGCCCAGCTTTGTCCCCACGTGCGCAACTGGAGTCTGTGTATGAACGGGAACTGCGAGCCATTGTCTTGTCCATTGTTAAGTGGAGACTGTATTTACTTGGACGTCATTTTACCGTTCACACGGATCAACGCAGTTTGAAATATCTGTTGGAGCAACGCTTTGTGAATTCCGAGCATCAGAAGTGGCTCACTAAGATTATGGGCTACGATTTTACAATCCACTACCGACCAGGCTTAGAGAATAAGGCAGCTGATGCTTTGTCTCGACGACCCACTCCAATTTCGTTAGCTGCTTTATCTTTCACAGCCCTCTTGCCTTGGGCGGATATCCATCAAGAAATATGGCTGACAAATACTTATCATTGATTTTCACTAAGCTGCAACAGCAAGTAGAGGCTCCCTATGGTTACACCTTACAGAATGACAGGTTATATTATAACGGGCGGCTGGTATTAGCAGCTAATTCGGCGCTTATTCCCCATTGTTACAGGAATTCCACGGATCAGTTGTGGGGGGTCACTCCGGTGGGGTTAAAACTTATCAGCGCATTGCCGCTGAGTTCTTTTGGAAGGGGCTCCGTAAGCAGGTTTAAACAGTTCGTTGCCTCTTGCGCTATTTGCCAGCGGAGTAAATATCAGGCCTTATCACCGGCCGGGCTGCTACAACCCCTACCGATCCCCACCTCGATTTGGGAAGATATTTCTATGGATTTCATCGAAGGGTTACCACGCTCAGAGGGGTTTAATTCCATCCTGGTTGTCGTCGATCGGTTAAGTAAGTATGCTCACTTTATTGCCTTGAAACACCCCTTTACTGCTCAGCTTGTGGCTCTAGTATTCCTCAAAGAAGTGGTACGCTTACATGGCTTTCCACGTTCTATCGTCAGTGATCGCGATAAAGTCTTCTTAAGTACCTTCTGGAGAGAACTATTTAAACTGCAAGGTACCACTTTGAAACACAGTACCGCCTATCATCCACAAACCGATGGGCAGACGAAGGTTGTCAATCGCTCTCTGGAGACCTATTTACGCTGCTTCACCACTGATACGCCGCGGTCATGGGTTAAGTGGTTAGCTTGGGCTGAATTTTGGTATAATACATCTTTTCATTCTGCTATACAGATGTCCCCATTGAAGGCTGTCTATGGTCGAGCACCTCCTCCCTTGATTCGGGTGGGTGTCGGTACTTCCATTGTTCAATCCGTTGAGGATCTTCTTCAGGAACGCGATGCTATTCTTACTACCTTACAAGCTAACTTGGCACGTGCTCAAGCCCGTATGAAAGAAATAGCCGATGGTAAACGACGGGATGTGTCATTCTCGGTTGGCGATTGGGTTTATGTTAAGTTACAACCCTATAGACAGCGTTCGTTAGCAAGGAAACGGAATGAAAAGCTGAGTCCCCGTTTTTATGGCCCGTATCAGGTTCTCACAAGGGTGGGCCCGGTCGCCTACAAACTGCAATTGCCATCCTCCACCACCATCCATAATGTATTTCATGTTTCGTTGCTGCGACGGGCCAGCGGCAACAATATGGAGGCTCCTCCTTTACCTCCGACTCTGACAGACGACATGGAGCTTGTCTTGGAACCAGAAGAAGTATTGGATGTCCGACCTAGTAAGGATGGTATTCCTACTAGAGGCGAGGTGCTGATTCGTTGGTCTGGTATGCCAAAGGAGGAGGCCACATGGGAGTTCTTTGATATTATCACGGCTCAATTTCCTCAATTCCACCTTGAGGACAAGGTGAAAGTTTGGGCGGCGGGTACTGTTAGGAGACCACCAGTATTATTCACATATTCAAGAAGAGAGAAGGAGGCTCGGAAACAATAGCTATGTTTTCTTTTATATGTTGCTTACGTTCTTTTTTAAAGGGGAGGGCAATATTTTGATTTCAGATAGTTGTTAGGGGTAAAAGAGGTAGTTGATTTGTAATTCTGTTAGGAGGTATATTTGGCAGTAAGGAACGTGGGAAGAGGGGATCGAAAAACTGGGGAAAGGGGAGAGAGTAGAAGCTCTAAAATTCTTCTACGGTTTTCATCTTGATATTGGATAATTCTGGTTATTGAATGTGATTAGTTTTCTTTTGGAAACATTGTTCTGCAATCGTTGTTCTTTGAATATTGTGGTTTCTGGTGTAGAACAGGGACCATAACAGAAATTTAGTCACCTGGTCGATATTTGTTCTCAAAGAATAGCCAAAATGATGAGATACTTGATGCCATCACAAAATCATTTTTGTTTCTTATCATTTTATGCCAATATGCTAAGACGGAGAACAACCACGACATACGAAAGTTACCCAAATTACAGCTGGAAACTGGAGAAATGGGCATTTATGTGATGTCTTGAGCAAGTTGGCATGTGTAAGATCAGTCAAAATGTATGGAAGTTTCAGGCTTCAGTGACAGTTTTACGTACTTGGTATGTGTTTCTTTAAGAAAACCATGGATTCCAAGTTGGAACAATTGTATGTGTGATTTTAGGCAACAATACTTGTTATATTTCAGTCACGTAGCAGCAAATTAATACAATTTGTTTCACATTCAACTGTGCAATCTCTCTATTCTAGGTTATCTATGCGAATAAGAATAAAGAATCCATCTTGGGTTGTTCATACAGGTTGGATTCCCCCTTATTTTGTTAAATATGAGTGCTGTAGAGTGATAGTATTTTCCATATCCTTATGGTTGTTCACATCTTATTATATCTACCAGCATCTCTCAACCGTGGGATATCTTGGTGGCATGATCTACACTTGTACGTTTCGAGGTATACAGTTAAATTGTAGCCCATGCTCTATCCTCCCACAAAATTTACATATAACTAAGATTGGATGTAGTGGCAATTTGTGTTAGCCTGGATGTAGAAGTACCCCTTCAGTACAGTGTTTCTTGAATAATACAAAGAGAAAAGGGAGAGAAACCAATATACGGTAGATTGGGCGATGAAAAAGGTAGAGAAAATTGAAATAACTATAGCCTCAGCTGGGGAAATTAGAATAACCCCCGTGGCCTTTTCTTCTTTACAAGGCACACCATGTGAACTGTGAAGAACGCCATTTGGGGTGGACTATAATCTTGATGGGTCTGAGGTTACCGAAACTGCCTCACTTGCCATTGATGAAAGTGGTGCAATTTGTTATGTTTGTGTTGTACCAGTAGTTGCAAAGCTTGGGAGTGGTAATATGATCAACCCTGCCTGCATTTGATCCAATAAGATCAACTCATACACAACATAACCAGAATAGAATATTTTGGACTAGACATCCCCTCCAGCTCAAGAATGGAGGACGCTGAGCTTGGATCTGTAGTGGTTTTGCTACGCCATCTGCAAGTTGAGTAGCCAAAGGTGCGAAGGAGACATGGATTTGGTTCGAGGAGATCTTTTCCCGACCAAAGTAAAAATAAAAAATCAAGTTTCACGTGTTTAGCCTTAGAGTGAACAACTGGATTTGACGACATATATAAGTGGGCACTGATATTGTCACATAAAAGCGTTAGTGGAGAAGACAAGTGGGCGTGTAGTTCTAAATCCAAAGAAGTTCTACTACAACATAAGTGATAGTCCAATGCTCAGATTCTATGCTTGGGTGAGCAATTGTCTTCTTCCACTTTTTTTTTTTTTATTTCTCTCTCAAAACTATAATGTGTTTTTATTAATTTAACTAGTGAATATCATAATTTGTTAGACTACTAAAATTTTTAATTTTTTAAGCTGATTACTTTAACAATAGGATCAAAAACCTACAGTATTACTAACTTCGAATTTAAGTTTGTTTTCATGAGGTTCAAATTGAACCAATTAACATTGGATTCATTATAGAATTAAACTCAAATATTCCATTCTAACACGAAAGGGAAAAAGTTCCTCAACCTTGTATGACTGGATCCTCCAAACCCACAAGTCCTTGGATAAAACGAAATTTTATTTTAGCATATTTTGAGAAGATTTGCTCTTTAGTAGCAAATGACGATAAAAGTTGTAAGTTGTGCTCGGGAGGAAATTATTGTCTATTGTTGACTCTACTGTAGAATGAATTGTTTACAATGTGGCCGATGTCAAAAGTTCGAGGTCGCTTATCTCCAACTCATGAATTTAACCAATACAAGGATATATAATAGCACTTGCATGATTTTTCCATGTCATTTATTAATTGATAGATAAGTATGACAAAGTCTAATTGATAAAATAGTGTATATCTTTGGTATAAAAAACAACGTAGTTTGCCTTTAAAATTATTGTGCTTGATTAAATCATTTAGGAAACTAAAATGTATCTTTGGTTAGGTTAAACCTAATCTTGAGATCAAAATTGTAGTGAAAGGTAAGTTTTATATTCTGTTACTTATTTATTTATTTATTTATTTTTATACAAAAAATTATCGATTTATTGGAAAATTATTTCTTCATTAAAAATATTGACAAGTTTAATTTGGATGGTCGATATCTTTAATTGGAATGTGAAATTATGGTATTATCAATAAAGGAATAATTTGATGAATTTAAAAATTAAAATAGTTTATTTTGTGAAATATTTTATTTCTTGATTCTATCTGCTTAGATTTCTAAATATAATAATTAATTTAGATTTGAATTATATAATTTTCAAATCTACATCATAATCTTTAATTAAAAAGTGAATAATGACGAAAACATGCATCTGATTCTAGTTTCTGGGCACACGATACATTGGTTCCTTTAATTTATTAAAAATCCTGGAAAAAAAAAAAAAAAAAACAATAATACCAACGCTGGCCTTCAGGATATGTCTTCGACTAGAATGATCCTAGAATTAGGCCCGATGAGTCTCACTAGTATCAAAGCGGCTCATGGATAATTCCGTCCGGCCAACAAGGGTGGAGCCAAGAAGAGCAGCTCGACCACCGTTGGGTTCACGGTCGAGATCTGACTCATTCTCAGGCAAGGAAGATGCCAGACCTCTCCTTTCCTCAACTCTTTTATTGCTTCCATCGTTTTCTTTTTAGTCCACATGATTGGCATTCCCGACCGACAAACTTCAATAATGTTTTCTGCAACGTCCTTTTCGTCTTATCACTTCAATTTATGATCATCAAACAGACATTTTTCAAAATCATTCAACCAAATGTTCATACAAGAATGACCAAGCCAAGCCTATTTTGACTGGCAGCTACAGAGCTCAGAGCCAAACAAAAGTCGTTACTCAATAAGTTGTAGCCGAGAACAAACTGCTGACGATCTTGAATTGACGAGCAAAGGAGATGGATCAGGAATGGATGGCTGCTGACAGACTTGTCAAGAACAGAAAACAAAAATGAAACAAAAAACGGACAGTTGTTGTTCTTGCTTACAGTGTAATCATTGTTCTTTGAGCTTCTTTATCGATTGTTCTAACAACGTTCTGAATGGGAGAGAGACAAGTTGATATAATATAAGATTGTTATATGACAGAACAGATTACAAGAGACGACGGACAGTGGAAACGCAATTGACTGGTTCAGTAATCAAATGGGTTGACGGATACATAAATTATATAAAAATGCAGACATGAATTCTCAGTGCAGAAAAGCATAAACGGCGGTGGAAAGATAAATTAACAGAGCAGAGGAAACCAGGACAACCAATGTAATCACCGCCGTCTCCGATGATTTGCTGCCGCAGGAGAGCAACCCAAGGCGAATCTGAATCACATGCACCATCGAAAGCATCAGAAACAGGCACCCCATCACCGATCCGATCGCCGAAGCAATCATCCCCAGCCTCAGCACCTTGGTGTTGATGTAAGCCCTAAACGCCTCGTCCTTATCCTTACTATTCAGCACATTAATGGCGATCTTGAGCCCCTGCGCGACTATGGAGGAGAAGAGGAAGAAGCTGAAAGAAATCACCTCAAACATCATGAGCTTCCGGGCCACGTCGATGCCGGCATCGCACTCCGTCCGATTCTCGAGGCTCCGCTGTCCAGGGGTGGCGAGAGAAAGCCCAACGAAGACGGCAATGGTGAAGAGAGAGTTGACGCTAACGAGGCCGTCGAGAGCAGTGACATGGACGCTGGTAGACGAGGGCGACGATACCGTCGCCAAATGAGCTGCCTGTGTTCTCTGCACGAGGTTGAAGTCCTTGGGAAACCCTTCGGCTCTGAGGAAAAAAACAATCAAAACGAAGAAATTATGAAAAGAGGAAAGTAAAAAACAGACAAAGAAAAAGAGAAAAAAAGGTAAGAGGCGGAGATTACTCGGCCATTAATGGAAGAAAGTGGAGGAGAGATCAGGTCGAGAGAGAGAGAGATCGCGTCGGAGAAGTGAAGAGAAAGGAAAGTGGAGAAAGATTGAAGAGAGAAGCGGAGGATGGCTTGCGCCTTGCGGGGTTGGGTAGGATGAGTACGACTGATGTCGTGTCGGAGTTATTGGTGTGGGGAATATTGACCAGCTGACTGATCCACTCTTTATTTCTATTGATATTTTTAACTTTAAACTTTTAATTTCCTCATTTCACCCTTGGACTCTGCACGTGTTCTTCCAATATAATATTATCTGTTTTGAGTCGGGAATTTATTTTTAAGTTTAAACCATAATTTATTGTACTGGGTTTGAAAGAAAAATCTACTTATATAACACTCAATTTCGACTATTCTAATCAATATGAAATTTTACATCCTATCAGTATAAATTGAGTTCTCATAATCAACAGAATCTTGAGTCGATCTTATCTTCAAAAGACAGACTGTCATATGACATCTCATAATTTAACTCGTTAGAAACAGATATCTTGTCGTTAACGTCAGTTAGATTTTTCCTTAAAGTTGTTTAAATTTTTATCTCTTTATTGAATCAAAATTTAGAACAACTAAAAGTATAATAATAACATAGACAATGTCTACTCCTTTCCTAAGACCACCAATTGTTCTACATTTCTCAAGAAGCACACGTGGTAGTATGAACTGGAAAATCAAAAAATATCTCAACTACCAATCGCTTTCGATAATTATCATTCAGCTTCCCCACTCTTCCATATTACCTCCTCCATGACAAGATATCAAAGCAAACCATTGAGGAAAAGAGTAGTTCTTCTATTATAATTTCCACCATGTTCTACTCAAATACGTATTTTGTTGGTTCTTTTTGTACGTCCTCGTTGCATTGTTCTCGGGGAGTTGATGATAAATGATCATAGAGCTTAACTAGACTTCAACTGATAAACTATCGATCTTGCTCCATTTATAAATATGCGACTATGTGACAAGTTTACAATAAATTCGTCTCTAAGCTAATTTAGAAATAAATTCTCTTCAAGAAATTAACTTTTGCAAATCAAAGACAATTGAAAACAACGGAACTGATCCAGAACTGCCAGAAAATAATTTTAAAGAAGGCTGATCAGACTAAGATGTCTTATTTCCCAGCGGCAAAGATAAGAAGCAAAATCTCCTCTAACATCAACCTAAAATGTCTTATTTTTCAATTTCCTAAAAATGAAGAAACTTAATGGACTTTTTTATAGAGAAATAATATCATATGAACGAGCAATCCCTCGTTGTTATTTGTTCATGGAATGATCATTAGCACTTCAGACCCAATCAATAATTTGAAAATGCATCAGCTGTGATAGGGGTGTTCAAAATTGACTCGGAACCAATCTATTCTGTCTGGATCATATCGGTTTCAAAAATCAAAAAACAGAAATTCGATGCACTCTACTCATGTGTAGACTGAGTTCATTTGTCTTTTTTAACACAAGACAATTTACGTTATTGGTTAAAACTTAGAAGTCATTAGATGTTTCCTATGAGTGCTTTGGTGTTTATTGTTCTCATTTGTAATATGTGAAAACCTGTCTTTCTACTCTCAGAGTGATAAAGATGAGAAAATTGAACTTACCACTGACTTGAAGTATCGTGAGACATCACAAACAATTTGGCCAAGTCGAGTCTAATGAGCTAGGCCAAAAAAATTTTGAACCCAAATTGGCTCACGAGACAATACTAAACGAGCCTAGCCGAGACTAAGAAACCAAACATATATAAATATTTTTAATTTATATAAATGCAATTTATATTTCTAAAAAAAATTAATTATTTCAAAATATAATATTTAATTATTTATTTAATAAAATTATTTATTTAATATATAAAATGACATGTATTTAGAAAAAAAAATATTATTTGAAATGATTAATAAAAATACCACATAAATATCATCACAGATTATATGCATAATAACTAGTTTGACGTTTCTTTAATTGTCAATCATTTGTAAAGAAGGTGACAAACAAGTTGACCGAATTGAGTCGAGTCAACCTTAAAAATTTCCAGCTCACCTAGCCTAATTAAACGAGTCGAGCCTAACGAGCTTAGAGAGCACAATGAGCGAGCTAGCCCAAAAACAATTTCAACCCGAGCACAATTGTGTTTTAAGTGCAATACAAGGAGCGCGCCTTCCACTATGGCGGAAGTTGATGGTTATAGTGGTAGCTTTTTGTACTAAAGAATTATAAATCTACTGCATAAGTTAAGATATAAAATGCAATTGTGACGTGTTGAGTGGCAATGTGCATATATTTGTTCGTGCATTCACGTCATTTTCATGCTTATATTAGTTATAATGTATTGTATATACAAATACAACCACATATGCAATCGAGGGATTAAATTAATCTCCAAGTGTACACATTGGTGTCCTCACTACTATGGACACCAATAATTACACCAACAGAATCAAGCTTCAAGGTCATTCCCTCTTCTTTTTAATACACTTTCAATATTGCAAAATTAATCCCAACATTCGTTTAGTTTAATTTGCGACCCAATTCAAGTACATTCTTAAATTTATTACTTTGTAATGATAAATTAATACAAAATTAATAATTGAGTACTAATTTATTTAATTACAACTATGGTCAAATTATGAAACTTATATTTTAAATAATCATATTTGTAGTATCGAATTATCGAAAAAAAACAAGTGTTGTGATAAAGAAAAGAAAATGATCTTATATGATATATCTAAGTAGGTATTTGTGTGATAATCATTAAGGAATGCCCATCTTTGTAAACGTGTCATTTATTTATAATATAAAAATATAAATATTTAAAAAATACTAAAGTGTAATTACCAAATAAATTATGAAGGTGCAATTTCTCTATTTTAAAAAAACAAATCTAGACTTATTTATGTGCTAAAGGATCCTTCAATTCACGATTAAATATGAAGATTTTCTAATGATATTTTTAGTATTCATTTTTGTAAGTGATCATGGAGGAAAGAGTATTCAACGTATCATTACAACCATATAACATCCACTTATATTATAGATTTATTCAAGATGAAGTATAAGTAGAGAATCAAGTACAAGTTTAGAAGATTTATAAAGAATTTTAAAACTGTCGAGAATCTGATACCAGAGAAGTATTTGACCTATGTAAAAAATGGTATTTTATAAAATTTATTAAATTTCATGCATTGGGTTTTTACCATGACTATGATTTGGAATAAATTTTAATGTGGGGTTTAGAGTATGTTCGGGTTTTGGATAATGGAACTTGAAGAATTTTTGTCTATTGTCAAGTATGGGTTATAATAGATAAATTTATTTAGTTGTGGGCCAAAGTATAATTAAGAAAAAATATCATTTTATTAGAATAGGGTTGGAAACCCTATTCTCTCAATGTTTCACGTGGCCGCCAAAGAGAGCGAGAGAGGAGCGATCCCGTGTTGTGTGATTCGTTGCGTCTTGAGGCTTAGAGATTGTTTATAAGACATTGTGCAACAATATTTATGAAAGAGTTTCGTGAGATTGTAAGTTTTAGACCTCCGTTTTTACGTTCAAAGATTTAAGTTGTTATGTAAATCGGATTCGAGGTTGGAAACTCGAATCCAAGGGTTGTTTATGGTTCATTTGACTAGGATTATGTTGTATTTAAGTTATTGAGTTGGTTAGAGGTGAGAAACGGCGAAAGAGGGCGATGTTCGCAACTTCCAGTAGTTTGAAATTTCCCAAGTGTCAATACATGTGGGTGGTTGGTCGACACTTCAAGCCCTGCCTGGAAATAGAGAGTTGAAGGTGTCGACCACTCAAGGAAAGTGTCGAAACTTCAGTCTTTATTTTGTGAAAGGTGATAACACTTCAGAAGAAAGTGTTGACACTTCAGTTTTATTTTGTGAAAGGTGTCGACACTTCAGAAGAAAGTGTCGAATGCTAGTGCATTTTTGCTGAAACCCGAGAGATATAAAGGGTCGACCGTTGAAAGGAAGTGTCATCCTCTAAGCCTGACTAAGAGTCCCAAAGTGTCGAACTATGACTTAAAGTGTCGACTGCACGACTTCACTTTTGGGAAAATAAAGTCTAAAGAAGTGTGTGGTCGTCTATAATGTTATGGATTGAGTTCTTAGTCCCGGTTTAGAAACCATCATAGTGTCTTCCCTCAGTGATTAGTGAGATAATCATAATTTTGATTTTGTTTTAGGCTCAGACGACTTTGAGCTAGTTGCTGAGGTTGCACCTCCAGTTGGAAGAAGGAGCGATAAACATAAATGTATGAATTTTATATTATTTGCACTGCATTGCATGATTTTTATGAAATCTCTATTTTGATGAGTTATCACCCATGAAAACCTGACGAGGCTTTGTCTCCAGCACGTCATTCTTTTACATCTATATATGTATGATTTACATGTTTACAATTGATGCACGATTTTATTATTGTTGTGATAGATGATAGAGTCTCGTGATACTTTGAACAGTCTCGATGTCAAGTGTCAGGAGAATATCTTACTGCACCTTCTGTTGCGTGAAGTTGTCATATTTGCATGTTACGAAATGGATAATAAGGCGGTGATGACGCGCTCATTGAGTTTCGAATCCTTAAAACCTGGTCAAGTATTATTATTTGTTGTTTATTATTGATCATACGGGTTACTTCGTAGATGACCATTGTTCATCGACAACTCAGGTAACGAGGTTAGATATTCGGATCGCACATTGCTTGATTTTTTTTTTCTAACTCATGAGGTGCTGCTAGACTTCGATCACCGTCTTTTCTGTGTTAGTGCGCCGGAGGTGGTTCTTGATTGACTTTCATTTTTCACTGAGATGATTTTCAAGTAAAATGTACGATGATGACGTATTTTTATATAGTCGTTTATGTACGTGACAATTGATATATTGTTGAAAAATCGAACAAGAAATCGAAAAAAGAAATATGACGAGGAACACCTGATTTACGTGGAAAAATTCTTTCAGAAAAAAACCACTGGCATAGTAACAAATCTACTATGAAGATCAAAATACAACTGCGAGTTTTGCGACTTTAGTTGACATGAATTTATAGAGAAAACAAAACCTTAATGAGATTCCCAACATGAGCCTAACCGGTCTGGCCCTTATAGAATTTGGGTCACACAAAATTCTAACAATCTCCACCTTGAAACAAATTCCACATGAGAGATCCAACTGGCTACTCGGCCAAACTCAGCAAATCTAGAACACTAAACTCTAGCCCTTCCACAACCGATATGAGATCAACCATAACAATCTTCTCCTTCACACATCAGGCCTTGAGTCGGATAACCAACGACCCAGTTTCTGCCGGCTTGGGCAAAGATTTGTTAGTAATCTGGGCGTTCTCCGATCCAATAACCAGATATCAAACCTGAATGAACTCATCGATCAAAAACTGGCTTCAGCAAAATATTCAATTCCAAATATTTGAAGACAAAAAAAAAATATCTCAGCAAAAATCAGCTCTCAAAAATCAGAATAAATCCAGAAATCCAACCCAAATATAATCTCCCAGAAAAATAAAATTTTCTGCCAAAAAAATTGAAAAACTGTTAAAAAACAGAACCTTTTGGGCAATGGCTGAATGCGGTTCATAAATCTCTGCTTCAGATCGAAGCTCTGGTGACTGGTTAGAGTGCTACCGTTGGCTTCACTATGCGCTCGTCGGCATTCTGTAGGACGGTGCTCTCACCTAGGGCTTATGTTCTAGTCTTCGCGGACGACGACCCTCTCCTAGGGCTGCCTCTGTTCTTTCCCCATTCGCTATTCTTCACAGTAAGAACAACAACACACTCTGCTTCGGGTCTTCGACCGACGGCAGAGTCGACCGGGACTAGCAGTGGCAACACACTCTGCACCCACACTGCGATGCAGGAAGCCCAGACTGCTGCGTCTCTCGGCAGTTCGTCGCTCTCCACTTTGGAGGGCACACCTTCTATTTGCAGCGCCGTCTAAAACACCCACGATTCAACTTTCTCAACGCACTGACCTTTCTTCTTCTTTTTTTTTTTTAATTTCCTTTTTCGCAAATTACAATTTTCTCACAAAATTGTAAACCTTGATTGTTCGATAACTTTGATAAATCAAAAATTGATTTTCGAAAACCTTCAACCTTTCTCTGATACCAATTGTTGAAAAATCAAACGAGAAATCGAAAAAAGAAATACGACGAGGGACACCATATTTACGTGGAAAAACCCTTTCGAAAAAAAAAATCATTAGTAGAGGAACAAATCTATTATGAAGATCAAAATACAACCGCGAGTTTTGCGACTCTAGCTTACATGAATTTATAGAGAAAATAAAACTCTAATGAGATTCCCAACATGGGCCTAACCGGTCTAACAAATTTTTTAGATATCTCACAGTTACTACCAAAACATGTTTATGTTATGGTAATAGGTGAACCTGTGATGTATGGTTATATCTATTTTGACTCGCAGGAAGACATTGATTCGAGAAAATCAACTTTGGTGCATATGATAACTTTTGTAAGGGGAGCTGTATGTTGGCAGTTTAAATTGCAAAAAAAAAAAAAATGTGATTCTCTATCGACTATAGAAGTAAAATATTTAGCTATTATTGAAATTTGCAATGAAGTTTTGTAAACGAAGAAGTTTCTACATGAGTTGGGACTTTATAAAAAAAATATGTTTTCTATTGTAACAATCAAAATGTTATTCACCTTTGTAAAAATCTGACATTTCATGCAAGATCCAAACATAGTTTAAGCACATGAATTGCTTGTTGACAAGATGCACACTTTGATTTTAAACCATCAAAGGAGTATAGGGAGCCTTCTCACTTAAATTCATAAATCACTCTTTTGAATATGGATGCCATTTAGAAACTTGAACCTCTTATCTTTCATATCCAATATGTATTAGCATATATAATTAGTGTTTAGTTTAGTTAGTGTTTAATTCATTTGTAACTATTATCTTTTCACGTTATTATTACGTTTTCTCTTTCATAGCTATACTTGTACAACACTTTACAATTTCAGAGAATACAATTGGAAAAATACTTTTCATCCATCATTTGCTTCCTTCTTCCTCTCTATTCCTCTTCTCCTTCTTTCTGTAAATCTACAGATTACAAAAAATCAACGTGGTATCAGAGCTAGAAATGGCCTCCTCCAGTTCGATTGTTCCCTCCTCTCCCATTCCCTCTCCTACAGTCTCTAACTTCTCTCCTCTACCTTCATTACCCACTATCAACCAAACACTCACAGTTAAGCTAAATAACTCTACCTGGTCTGGAAGGCGCATCTGTAGCACCCGGTTCTATTGAACCGAATTTAACTAACCATTTATAATGTGAGGATTTGGGAGAAAATGATGATTAGGTTAATAAATAACTATGCAAGGGCAAAAGAGTAATTAGCATTTTGAAAAGTGGAAAATGTATTTAAGGAAGGGTTTAATGAGGTTTAGCCGCCACTATTCCCTCATTTCTCCTTTCTCGGTATTCAGCTCAGGCTCAGCAGAACTCCAGGCGATTCTCCTTACCGATCCTCATTCCTCAACTAGGTGGGCAAGGCTTCCAGAGTAGTTGAAAACGAATGATTTCCAGGAGATCAGGTAAGTAATGTTTGCTTGTACCTTCGGGCCTACATCACAAAACGTTAGGTTTGTATTTACTTGGATGTGTTTGTATGCCATGCATCATGTTTTCAAAATGTATACGAAAATGAATTTGAATACATATTGGTATGGAGAGGATTGAATGTGATGAAACAGCAAAGTGAATCAGACTTACTGTTAAGGGAATTAATCCGCCACTTAATGAGACAGTGGATATAAATATACTTTGGAAGAGCTGATCCAACTTCCAATTTCACAGGGGGATCTGAACATGTGAATCAGATTTACTGTTAAGGGAATTAATCCGCCCCTTAATGAGTCAGTGGATAAATACTTTGGGAGAGTTGATCCAACTCCCAATTTCACAGGGGGATCTGAATCAGAAACGATGAATGAGCAACTGAGATGAGAAAGTAGAAACTGCATGATTAGGAGTTTATGTTTCAGTAATTCATTTCATTTTGCATTACTTACTTAGCATTAGACTAATAGATGAGTTTTGTGATGTAGGTGAAGAAGTGACAGCAGGTGTGTTTACTGAGTTCACTGAGGACTAGTCGGGTTGGAGGAGTGCACCTATTCAATGTTCTGGCAGCTGATGGGGCGGTTTAACTGATGTCTGTCAGTGAGGAGGACTAGTAGTTAAAGATTCAGTCTGAGTATGTTGAGTTTTCATGACAGAATTGATTTCAAAGTTTTGAACATGTTTTGAGTTTTCCTTCCTGATAACCGTATCTTGTTGGGTCTAGATGTTAGTACTTGCTAAATTTTGAGTAATGCAATGGTTGAATCGTTTTTGAATGATTTCAGTAGAGTAAGTAAATCCTTTTCTGTAGTTGGAGTAGTGTTTTATAACGAGGAGTTGATGAAATGTTGTTTTGTTCTCTATCGGTAGATGATGACTATCGGTAGATGTTGAGTCATGGTTAAGTTGTCTATCGGAAGATGTTGTGTAGGTTTTTGTCGTCTAGCGATCGGCAGATGTTGGATGAAGGGATCATCCGGCTGACGTCATCGGTAGATGTCGCGCGTTTGTCTATCGGAAGATGGAAATCTGCCGGCAGATGAATTTGTGTTGACTTCATCGGCAGATGAAGTTGTGTATGAAGTTATGTTGACTTCATCGGCAGATGAAGTTATGTTGACTTCATCGGCAGATGAATTTGTGTTGACTTCATCGGCAGATGAAGTTGTGTATGAAGTTATGTTGACTTCATCGGCAGATGAAGTTATGTTGACTTCATCGGCAGATGAATTTGTGTTGACTTCATCGGCAGATGAAGTTGTGTATGAAGTTATGTTGACTTCATCGGCAGATGAAGTTATGTTGACTTCATCGGCAAATGATGCTGCGTTGACGTCATCGGCAGATGGTAATGCGTTGTTGGTGCACGTCATCGGTAGAAGCCTTTTTGTTTTCATTTTTGCTCCTTCCGTTGGCTTTGCTCATCAGCAGATACGTTGGATTTCCGCGATTTCTCCTAGTATTCCACAGTTTTAAACTTTAATTCCAAACTACCGATTGCCTCTTAACATTTCAAACCATGATTTATAGTTTTGTTTTACTACATTGCTGTTTAGAATTATTTTCGCTGCAAGTTTTAAATATTTTAAATTTTTAGAAAAAGTCAAATTTTGACTGTCGAGCGAAATTTTTTTATTTAGCATCAAGTTGTCATGGTTCGGTTCAGTGTTATGGGTAGCAAACCGGGTTCAGATGACTCGGGGCGTTACAGCATCTCCTCAACGTTGTCATTGCGAACGGCATCGAACCTCTCCTGGACCCCTCCTCTCCCTCCCCTCCTAAATTTATGGATGCCAACTCCACCCAAATCAACTCTAAACACACTCTCTGGCAATGATATAACTGCATTGTTATGAGTTGGATTTTTGCCTCTCTATCCGAAGACCTCCTTCCTCAGATTGTTGCATTTTCCACTACTAACGAGGTTTGGTTCGCCTTGGAACGACTTTTTGCTTCCTCCTCATTGGCCCGAATCACAGATCTACAAAGCCATATGCACTCTCTCTCCAAAGACGACCTCTCGGCCTCCAGCTATTCCCATAAATTCACTGCCCTGTGCAATACTCTCGCAGCAGTCGGCGAGTCGGTCACCTATGATTTTTGCCTCTCTATCCGAAGACCTCCTTCCTCAGATTGTTGCATTTTCCACTACTAACGAGGTTTGGTTCGCCTTGGAACGACTTTTTGCTTCCTCCTCATTGGCCCGAATCACAGATCTACGAAGCCATATGCACTCTCTCTCCAAAGACGACCTCTCGGCCTCCAGCTATTCCCATAAATTCACTGCCCTGTGCAATACTCTCGCAGCAGTCGGCGAGTCGGTCACCTATAAAGACAAAATCATCTACTACCTCAATGGTCTAGGCAGCGAGTACAATACGTTCGTGACCTCGGTTACCAATCGCGCCGATGAACCTCCGCTTGAAGAGGTCCAGAGCCAGCTCCAAAGTTTTGATTTCTGCCTGGAAAAACAAAACTTCGTCATCGCCATTCCGACCCTGGCCCAGATGTAGGCGCATTTCGTCTCTCAGCGCCCCTATCGGCCGTCATGGAACTCTCACCCGAATGCCCCTGTTCGGCCTCAATTTTTCCTTGCCCCTTTTCAACGCGGACCAGATTTTCCTCAGCAGGCCGGGCAATGGCGGCCCTCTCGGCCCACGCAGCGGACTCGCCTTCGTTGCCAGATCTGCAACAAACCAGACCACTCGGCCCTTCGCTGTTACCAGCTTCCCTCTGCAGCCCAACACACCTTCCCTCCAGCCTAAGCCCAAGCCCAAGCCCAAACCCACCTTACCTATTTCCAACCCGACTCAAACCCAGCCCAGTCCTCTTACCACCTAACTCCTACCCGCCCAGACGCCTTCTCTCCTTCACCCGACCCGGCCCGACCAGATACCGTCTTCTCCCTTACTCCTCGATAGACTTCTCCCAGTCTCCTCCCTACCCCTGCCTTGTCGATGGCCAATCTGTGGGTTCTCGACTCCGGCGCTACCCATCACTTCATGCCGGATTCTCACCTCCTTAGCTGCCCTCAGCACCTCTCTTCTCCGTCGCAAGTCGCAACTGCCTAAGGTAATCTCCTCCCTCTCTCCAAATTCAGTTTTGCTTCTATTCAGGCAATAGGCCGATCCCTAAATTTGCAGCATGTCTATCACTCTCCTATTCTGTCTCACAGCCTCTTAAGCATTTCTAATCTCTGTCAAGATAATTCTGTGTTTGTTGAGTTTCACCAAAATTCCTTTTTTGTCAAGGATCGGATCACGCACCAGACGTTGCTCCATGGCTGTCTAAGTGACGGTCTTTATCATACTCCATCAGTCGCCCCTCTTTTGATGCTCCAGGCTCGGTCTCCTCCTGTCGTGACTGCTCCGGAGAACTTTTGGCATCACCAATTAGGGCATCCTTCCTCCTCGGTGATGCAACAGGTTCTTCACACCTGTAATGTACCTCTTAAAATCAAAAAACCACTTTTTTGTACCTCCTGCCAAATGAGCAAGAGCCACCAACTCCCTTTCTCCATTTCTCAATCTCGTGCAAAATTCCCTTTTGATATTGTACATTCAGATATTTGGGGTCAATCTCCCATTAAATCAATTACTGGTGATCAATATTTTGTCTTATTTTTGGATGACTGTACTCGTTTCACTTGGCTCTTTCCTTTAAAATTAAAAAGTGATGTGAATAACACTTTTGTTCATTTCTATCAGTTTGTTAAAACGCAGTTCGATGCAAAAATTAAAACTGTTCAATCGGATTGGGGTGGTGAATTTCAGGCCTTCACTGCTCTTTTTAAATCCCTTGGCATTCAGCACCGTGTCTCCTATCCATATACCCCTAACCAAAATGGTAGAGCTGAACGAAAAAACCATCACATTGTAGAGACGGGTCTCTCCCTACTTTTTCATTCCTCTGTTCCTCTCCATTTCTGGACTTATGCCTTCATCTACGCTGCCACCTTAATAAATTTTCTATCCACTCCTGTCCTCCAACATAAATCGCCCTACGAATCCTTGCTACATAAAGTTCCAGATTACTTGTCCCTTCGTGTTTTTGGTTGTCTGTGCTTCCCCCTTCTTCGCCCATTCAATCGACACAAACTCCAACCTCGTTCTAAGCCATGTGTCTTTCTAGGACCTAGTCTCTATCACAAAGGTTATCTCTATCTTGAATCCGAGTCAAATAAAATTTATATCTCCTGTCATGTCACGTTTGTAGAGTCTCAATTTCCCTTTGCCTCCACTACCACACCTATTTCCATCCCATCACCCTTCAAAATTTCTATCCCTTATGTTCCTCCTCCGACTCACACCCCTGTTCCTACCTCATCCTCTCTTCCTCTTATACCAATTCCCTCTCGTCTCCCTGCTCCTGACCCTACTCCTCCTTCTCTAGTGACCTCCCCCACCATGCCTCAATCCCTTCCACCTGTTACCATACCCCTACCCGCCCCCTCCACTCCCAATACCCACCCAATGACAATGAGAGCAAAAGCTGGTGTTTTTAAGCCCCGAGCTCTCCTTCTGGAGCCTGCCACCGAACCAAGAACCTTTAGCCAAGCTGCAAAATCTCCTCAGTGGCTTGCCGCCATGCAAGAGGAATTTTCTGCTCTCCAGCAAACCAATATTTGGATTTTGGTTCCCCTTCCCTGCGGTGCAACAATAATCGGTTGCAAAAGGGTTTTTAAAACGAAGTTAAATCCCGATGACACGATTTCTTGGTATAAGGCTCGTCTCGTAGCCAAAGGGTATGATCAAACTGAAGGCACTGATTATGATGAGACCTTTAGCCCCGTGATCAAACCCACTTCTGTTCGACTTGTGCTCTCTTTAGCTGTGTCTTCTCAGTGGCTTATTAAACAACTTGATATCAGCAATACTTTCTTACACGGTGACCTCACTGAGAGGGTCTACATGCAACAACCCCTTGATTTCGTTGATTCATCATCTCCGTCGGATGTTTGCTTACTACATAAAGAGCTTTATGGCCTCAAGCAATCTCCGAGAGCCTGGTACACCAAACTCCACACTGCCTTACTCAATTGGGGTTTCTCGCATCACGGTCTCATTCATCACTCTTTATCCGTCGGACACCATCTTCTGTTATCATTATGTTTGTGTATGTGGATGATATCATTTTGACAGGTGACTCCATGGCATTGTTAGAGCAGCTTCTCATATATCTGCATGCTCAGTTTAAAGTCCGGGATCTCGGGCCTCTATCCTACTTTCTGGGCATCTCTATCACTCAGACCTCCGCTGCTATACATTTTTCTCAGTCCCAATATATCATGGATCTTCTCCACAGAGCCAATGTGGCATCTTGCAAACCGGTCCCGACTCCAATGGTGGTTGGACCGGTCATCTCTTTACAATCTGGCACCCCTCTTCAGGATGGTTTTATATACCGTAGCATCGTTTGCGGTTTGCAATATTGTTGTCTCACGTGACCCGATATTGCCTTTGCAGTCAATAAAGTCTCACAATTTATGCATGCCCCGTCTGATGTTCACTGGCAAGCCGTCAAGCGCATCTTGCGCTATCTTAAAGGTATTATCTTTCTCGGCATCTCTTTTAGGCCCTCAGCCACTATTCATTTAACATGCTATACGGATGCTGATTGGGCTTCCTGCCCAGATGACCGCAAGAGCACCTTTGGTTTCTGTATTTTCCCAGTACGAATCTCGTGTCCTGGTCCTCTACTAAACAGCGAGTCGTGTCTCGTTCCAGCACGGAATTCGAGTATCGCAATGTTGCCAACGGTGCGGCTGAGATCCTTTGGATACAGTCACTATTGCAGGAACTCGGTATTACTCCCCCCGATCCACCCCTCATATTCTGTGACAATATCAGTGCTACGTATCTGGCTTCTAAGCTCGTCCTACACTCTAAATCCAAGCACGTGGAGATCGACTACTACTTCGTTCGGGAAAAAGTGCTTCAAAAGAAGTTGTTGGTAAAATTCACTCCTTCAGAAAATCAATTGACCGACGCTTTCACCAAACCTCTACCCCCTGCGTTGTTCAACAGCTTCTTCTCCAAGATCTTCGGCCATCAGCCTTGATCTTGAGGGGGGTATTAGCATATATAATTAGTGTTTAGCTTAGTTAGTGTTTAGTTCATTTGTAACTACTGTCTTTTCACGTTATTATTACGTTTTCTCTTTCATAGCTATACTTGTACAACACTTTACAGTTTCAGAGAATACAATTGGAAAAATACTTTTCATCCATCGTTTGCTTCTTCCTCTCTGTTCCTCTTCTCCTTCTTTCTGCAAATCTACATATTACAAAAACTCAACGATATGTAGGTTGGTCAGCTACAATGCATCACTTTGATGACTTCTCCGTAAATTTATCTGGTGAGAATATGACAAGAGGCTTCAAATTAATTGATTTTATTTTGTTGTTGACTTTTTTCTTTATGGGACTCCATGACAATGTCAAATTTAAAATAAAATGGTCTGCACATAGAAAGTTGAATGGAGAAGTTTGTATTTGGTAGAAGAAAGCCTGTAATTCTCATCAATCCAAATCACAAGTGCACAGAGAAAATGTTGTTGACACCTGCAAGGTCTCTTATTTTGGTTGTTTACAATTAGTACAAGCTAGAATGTGACTGTGTAATTAGTAAACCATATATTTTCCATCTATCAAATAACATGAGATTATGCACTCTCACTGGTATGTGTTCACTGGACCTTTCTTGCTTTGACATGACGGACTGTAACACTAATACAAGGAGAGATGTGATAAGCCTATTGGTGCAAGGGAGCTCTTTTTGGAAAATGTTTGGCAGGTTTGCAAAATGTTTTAAAATAAGGAGAGGGGGAGAACAGGGGGTTCAGGGAAGAACTAAGAAGGTTTTCTTGAGAGAGGACAGAGTCTTTCCAATGCTTGAACTGAGTAGCATTTAGCAAATGGTAACAATAGATAACAGAATAGCAAAAGAATTGGAAAAACTGAACCTCAATTAATCAACATTAACAGAGAAAGTTAAAAAAGAAAAGTGTAGTTTGTAGAAACCAGATGAGATGATCATTCTTTCCAGACTGGAATGAGTCCTTGTGCAGCCAAACGCTTCTCCACCCAAAACACTATATGCCTTGCTGTGATCTTCTTCTCGTCTACTAGAAATGGCTCTATTGTGCTTGCTCTCGAGCCATAGCAGGACAACGAAAACCCCTTGGGACCTAATCGAAATCATTCACTCCCCCCATTAAATCATTGATATTGTCGTGTGTACGAGATTGTTGTTTGAGACAGAACCGACGTGTAATATGTGGTGTGGTGATACATATACTGGGAGTGAAGCACAATACCTGTCAGAGAACCACTGGGGAAGAACGCCCAAAATGAATATGGATTACCCATCTTTAAGAACGAGCCTTCCAGCTGCCATTTAAATCAAAAGCAAACTCAATTAATTCAAATTCTGCAAGAGTGAAGAAGGTTAGTGGAGGAGTACTCACCCTGTTGTCCTTGAAGTAGAGCTCAATATCGGAGATATCATTTTGGGCTTCTAGTATG
Source organism: Begonia masoniana (assembly GCA_022432975.1). Lineage (NCBI taxonomy): Eukaryota > Viridiplantae > Streptophyta > Magnoliopsida > Cucurbitales > Begoniaceae > Begonia > Begonia masoniana. The sequence goes on from CM039516.1 coordinate 13,474,961, forward strand.
GATTTCAGTGACGGAATAACATCCTCCTCCATTAACCCCGGGAGTGGTTTCACTGCCGCTTTTGCCGGTGGTTTCGGCTTCGCCGGAGCTTCTCCTTCTCCCCCCTTCTTTATGTCTTTCGTTTCTGTTCAGTTTGCGTTACCATTAACATATGCATGAAATTAAAACAAAGTCTATTGGTGGTGAATATAATGAACCTTTGCTGGTGGAAGGAGTAGACTCTTGAACGGCAGAGCAGGTTATTGTTCTGCGTCGACGTTCTGCTTTATTTATCTTCTGCAATTGAAGCCATTGCTGGTAAGAAACTTAGAAGAAGAAAATAGAATATGGAAGAACAAAAAGGAGATTACCAGAACAAGAATGGGGGAAGAAGAGATGGGGTTTGAATTTCGAGAGAAATATGGAGAAGAAACACCAACTGCGCCTGTGGATGCTGCTGCTCCTCTCACAAACATCGCCATTTCCGTTCTTTTTTTTTTTTTTTATCAGAAGAGTTGCAGGTTTCGAGGAGATCTCTATTAATCACTGATTTCCCTCATCTTCATTACAGTTCTTTAACAATCTCTGAGAGGAAGAAGAAGAAGAGCTAATTAGTCATCAATGGCGGATGGAAAAGTGCAAAGATGTAATCAATACAGACCACATGGTGTTCAGAAAGAATGGGTGCCACTGGTTTTTTATTCCCTTGCTGCTCGTAGGAAGGAGGTAAGGCTTTGCATCAGAGTTGAGGCTAAGAGTGAGCTGACGTGGACTCTTCACTGTCCCCCCTTATTTATTTACCACTAGCTACAATTTTAAAAAATATAATTAATCAGTGATAGATAATTAACGTTACATCATAGCGTGCATGATTAACAGAATTCTTATTTCATTTTTATAAATTACATTATCGCAGATAATTAATTTTAATGTTGTTTTCTAATATCAAATAAATAAAATTATTTTTTGGATAATTATTGATTTTAATATGTACCATGCACTTTATTTCAGTTAGCTTCATGTACTAAACAAGCCGGCAAACCAAACCCTGTACTTTGATTCTATTATTAGTTTTGACCTTCTATCAATAATTTCGTTAAACACTCATTTAAAAAATTACCAAACGATATTAGATTCACTTGAAATTTTTATCACATGTTCACTACTTAATGAGAAGAAAATCTAGATATTTTTGTGATTTTTTAATACATGTACGATTTATTGTAATTTTATTTTAATAATTTATAAAAATATTATAATAAATCATACATGTTTTAGAAAATAATGAAAATTTTTCTATTATTTACCCATAATGTAATGAACCTGTTGAAAAATTTTCAAATAAATCTAATATCTTTTGGTATTTTTTTAAAATTAATCTCAGTTTCTTCTTTACTATATAAATTAATTTTTAAAAAATACCAAACGATATTAGATTTATTTGAAAAAAATTTCATACGTTCACCCAATCAAGGGTAGATAATAAAATTTTTTTTGTGATTTCCTAAAACTTATATGATTTATTATAATACTTTTATAAATTATTAAAATAAAATTACAATAAATCGTACATGTATTAAAAAATCACGAAAATTTTCAGATTATTTTTCCATTAATTAATGAACATGTGGTAAAAATTTCAAGTGAATCTAATATTGTTTGGTAATTTTTTAAGTGAAGATTTAACAAAATTATTAATGAAAGGTCAAAACTGATAACAGAATCAAAGTACATAATTTAATTTGTCGATTTATTTAGTGAAGAAGCTAGTTCAAATAAAGTGCATAGTACAGGATTAAAATCGATAATTACCCTTATTTTTTTTTTCTAATCAAACTTTTACATAATTTTCAACTTGTTCTGCTTCTTCATTGAAATTAATAAATATATAAAATGCAATCTTTATAATTCTTTAGATATTGGTCGATCTACTGAAATTTTTTGAAGTACTACGAAATTGAGAATGATATTTATGACATCATAACTTTCTCAGAAAATAACTTATTTCGCTTAAATCAATCAGTGTAAAAGTTTTGTAAAAAGAAAATAATAAATACAATATTTTTTACCTCACCACAAAAGCCTAGGGGTGTCACCATTTGAACCGAACCAAAAAGTTCTGGTCTTTTACCGAACCCCATTTGGTTGGTTTTAGAATTTGGTTCGGTTTCGATAGATTAGATTGTGTTTTAAGGGTAAAACTAAACCAGACTGACCTTTGTGACATACTGTAAAGGAGGTTGATCAACAAAATCTAGATCTAACCACAGCTTCCATTTGATAATCAGTTCAACCCAGCAAGCCTATGGTCGTCGTCTGTCCGAGTTGATTAGCGTCTTCTTCTCTTGGGTTGGTCATGACAAGAAGACGTCTTATTCAGCTTAAATTTCTCAACCAATCTGTATACCTGCATCACGATTACAAACTGTTTCAAAAATATTCCTGTAATAAAATGCACACATATGACATACGACTAGTCGATAGCATTTGATAGTTTAATTAGTTTTTATGCGAGAATAATTGTGCATATCAACCAGTGAAGAGTTAAAAGGTCTAAATTGAGAGTATATAAATTAGAATATGATCTTAAATTTACTTATAAACAAATATATCAAGCATAATTATAGCAAGATAGAACAATTAGTAATAGTTCCCTAGAAATAATGAGGAAAATAATAAAAGAACAATGAATCCAATGATGTTTGTCCTTTCATGCTTGCATATAATGATTTACAAGTAAACTTCATAAAGAAAACGAAACTACTTTTCAAAAGACGCCGTCGTTTTGGTTTAGTGTATGTTGGTGGATTATGGGTTGACGAAATTCACCAATTATTTCAAGAAAAAAGGCTTCACAAGATACAGCCAATGAAGCCAATGACCCAAAGAGAGCCCACATTTACAGTATATTTGCAAGTACCGCTTATTGGCAACATGGATTGAGATGTGCAAGATTCCCTCCATTGTCCTTTCGCTGACATTCCTCTCCTCCCAGGATGTGTTCTTTTTTGCCTTGATCTTGGCCATCCTCTTTTTCATCCAATGGGCCACATCATTCCATCCTTATTGAAACCCTAATCAAT